>PVJI01005256.1:0-99392 GCA_004026765.1 Micronycteris hirsuta | reverse complement strand
TTCTATTCCATTGATCTATATGTATGTTTTATGCCAGTACCCTGCTGTTATGATTAGCCTTTTAGTATAGTTTGATATCAAGTAGTATTATTCCTCCAACATTGTTGTTCTTTCTCAAGATTCCTGTGGCTATTTGTGGTGGGTATTATGGGCATTTCAACAATGTTAATTTTTTTAAATCCATGAATATGGTGTATCTTTCCATTTATTTGTATCTTCTTCAATTTCTTCAGTGTCTTAAAATTTTCTCAGTACAGGTCTTTGATCTCATTGGTTAAATTTATTCCTAGATATTTTATTTTTTGATGCAATTGTACATGGGATTTTTCCTTGTTTTTTCTTTCTGATAATTCATCATTGGTATATAAAAATTCAACCAATTTCTGTTTTTTTTTCTGTATTCTGCTACTTTACTGATTTTACTGATGAGTTTTAGTAGGGTTTTTTTGGTGAAATCGTTTGGGTTCTCTATATACAGTCTCATGTCATCTTCAAATAATGAGAGCTTGCTTTCTTTTTTTCCAATTTGAATGCCTTTTACATACTCTTGCCTGACTGCTGTGGCTACAACTTCCAGTACTATGATGAATAAAAGTGGTGAAAGTAGACATCATGTTGGTTTTTCTTAAATAGTAAAAATCTGGAGGATTACAATTTGAAGGATTTGACCTAAATTTTATTTAAAATGAATCTGGTATATTGGTGGCCCTGGGCACCTGGCAGAAACAAATGCCTCTATTTTACAGAGAAGCAGACAAAGCTGCATGGAATTTATGAACTTAAGATCACACATAAAACTCTAAACTTGTATAAATCTAATAAAATAGACTCAGAATATGACAACAAAAATGGAAAATACTAGAAAAGATGATGATTCACCTTTATCTTTAATAACTCTTATGCATTGCTCAAATTAATATATTAATAGATTAAAATTATTAAGCATGTGATATAGTATAATTTAATAAATATGAATTATATATTGATAATATAAATCTTTGAACAAGAATATCAATAAACTTAGCCTAATGTCAACATATAGACATTGGAAGACATTTGAAAAAATCAATCATGCTGTAGGTCTTAATACAAGTCTCAATGAACTTACAATTTATCTATGATTCAGAGGTTTAATGTGAAGATTAAAAGAAACACTAAATTTAGTTGTGGAGTAGAAATGTAATGTTAATTATTTTGTCCTTCCATTTTTGTTTCAACATTAGAAATATATCAAGTTACAGTTTGATAAATTATTTTCCCCAAGCATTATTGAGATATAATTACCATATAATATTGTGTAAGTTTAAGTTGTACCAATGTTTTGATTTGATATACTTACATATTGCAAAATAATTACCACCATAGCATTAGTTAATACCTCCATCACATCACATAATTATTATTATTTGTGTGTGTATGTGTGGTGAGAACATTTAAGATCTACTCTCTTAGCAACTTTCAAGTATATAATGTGGTATTATTAACTAAAACTAACTCATCTTATAACTAGAAGTCTGTACCGTTTTAAAATCCTCACCTAAAGACATACTTATTGCTTTTAGAGAGAGGGGAAGGGAGAGAGAGAGAGAGGAAGAGAAACATCAACATGAAAGAGAAACATTGATGGATTGCCTCTCGTACACACCCCTACTGTGTACAGAACCTGAAACTTAGACATGTGCCAGGACCGGGAATTGAACTTGCAGCCTTTTAACACGCTAACCACAGAGCAACCCTAGCAAGGTCATAAAGCTTGTATCTTTTGACCAAGATTTCCCAGCCCCACATCTTTGACTACAACCTCAGCCCCTGGTAATTACCTCTCTAATCTTTGTTTCTATTAGTTCAGCTTTTTAAGATTCCGAATACAAGTGACATTATACAGTATTTGTCTTCCTCTGTCTGACTTATTTCACTTAGCATCGTGCCCTCAAGATTCCCCATGTTGTTGAAAACAGCAGAATTCCCTCATTTCTCATTCCCTTGTTTCACGTTTCCTTTAGCTATGTTGCTTCCAAAGTTTGCCTATTGTGATTAATGCTGCAATAAACTTGGTGGTGCATATATCTTTTTGAGATAGTGATTTTTTTGATAAATGCATAGATGTGGAATTGCTGGATCATGATATTTCTACTTTTAAATTTTTAAGGAGACTTCATTCTGTTTTCATTGGTGGTTGTACCAATCCACATTTCCTTCAAAAGTGCACATTCTTGCCAACACTTGTTTTTATGGTGATAGTCATTGTAATCGGTATGAAGTGATGTCTGAGTCTGCTTTTGATTTATAGTTCCCTGATGATTATGTCACGCACCTTTTGATGTACCTGTTTGCCACTTTATGCCTTCTTTGGAATAATGACTATTTAGGTTCTTTGCCCATTTTTAAATTTCACTATTTTTCTCTATTGAGTTATATGAATTCTTTATGTATTTTAGATATTAACCCCTTATCAGATATATAGTTCTCCCAGTCTATAGGTTGCCTTTTCCTTTTGTTATTCTTGTGTGTGCATGGTAAATTCTTCTTTGGTCTCTTATCTAAAATCACATTTTTGTAGAATATTAAAAATTAAAAACTAAGATATTTAAAATTGGGGAAAATAATATGCACATCTTGATATGGTTACATGTTTATTACCTGTCTCCCTAGCTAGAATATGAAAACACAAGAATTTTTACATCTGCATTGCCAATGCTGGAAACAGTGCCAAGCATGTTTAGACACCATAGTGCTAAAAATCAATAGTGCTTTTGTGTAATGAAAAAGAGTGTCTGCCTCCAAGTATATCGTTACACAAATCTTTGGTTTCCATTTTTATTCATATCTCCACCATTTGCCCTGTATTTTTGGGGGTTCTTGGACAGAGATCTAAAAGTTCCTTTTCAATTCACTGATTTTTAACATATATATAATTTCCTTTCACCCCCTTTATTTCACATATTCTCACCAAAACTTACAAGCATATTTGTATAGAATTATTCTTGAAATATGGGAATGAGAATTGACAAGTGGTAGGCTTTTAAGCTCAAGCTTACTTTTGAGTTGGCTGTGTTCTTTAGCATTTTTTACAAGTATATTTTATTGATTACGCTGTTATAGTTGTCCCAATATTTTCCCCTTTGCCCCTCCATCACCTGGTGCCCCCTTTCCTCCAGTAATCCACCCTTTAATTCATGTCTATGGGTTATGCATTTAAGTTCTTTGGCTTCTCCATTTCCTATATTATTCTTAACATTCCCTTGTCTATTTGTACCTACCAATTATGCTTCTTAATCCCGGTACCTTTACCCCATTCTCCCCCTTCCCCCTCCCTGCTTATAACCCTCTATGTGATCTTCCTTTCTGTGACTCTGTTCCTGTTCTAGTTTGCTTAGTTTGTTTTTATTGTTTTTTTAGATTCAGTTGTTGATAGTTGTGTTTGTTGTCACTTTATTGTTCAGAGTTTTGATCTTCTTTTTCTTAAATAAGTCTCTTTAATATTTCACATAATAAGAGCTTGGTCATGATGAACTCCTTTAGCTTTCCCTTGTCTAGGAAGTACTTTATCTGCCCTTCTAAATGATAGCTTTGCTGGATAGAGTAATCTTGGTTGTAGGTCTTTGCTTTTCATCACTTCGAATACTTCTTGCTAGTCCCTTCTTGCCTGCAAAATTTCTATTGAGAAATCAGCTGATAGTCTTATGGGAATTCCATTGTAGGTAGCTCTCTCCTTTTTTTTTTTTGTTGTTGTTGTTGCTGCTTTTAAGATTCTTATCTTTAACCTTTCGCATTTTAATTATGATGTATCTTTGTGTGGTCCTCTTTGGGTCCAACTTGTTTGGGACTCTCTGTGCTTCCTGGACTGTATGTCTATTTCCTTTGCCAAATTAGGAAAGTTATCTTTCATTATTTTTTCAAATAAGTTTTCAATTTCTTGCTCTTCTTCTTTTCCTTCTGGCATCCCTATGATTTGGATGTTGGCACATTTGGGGATGTCCCAGAGTCTTCTTATTCTCTCCTAATTTTTTTGAGTTCTTGTTTCTTCATTCTATACTTTCTGACTGTTTATTTCTTCCTTCTGTTCCAAATTGTTTATTTGAACCTTGGCTTCCTTCCTTTCACTGTTGGTTCCCTGTGGATTTTTTTAAAATTCATTTAGTGTGGCCTTCATTTTCTCCTTTATGTGTTTGCCATACCCAATGAGTTCTCTCAGCATTCTTATCACCAGTGTTTTGGACTCTGCATTTGATAGGTTGGCTATCTCCATTTTGCTTAGTTCTTTTTCTGGGTTTTGATGTGTTCTTTCATTTGGACCATATTCTTTTGTCTCCTCAATTTGGCAGCCTCCCTATGTTTTTGTGTATGTGTATTAGGTAGAATTGCTTTGATTCTGTCTTGGCACACCTGTTATTATTGTAAGGGGCGGAGCCTTAGGTATTCACCAGGGTGCAGCAAATCAATTTGCTGCTTTGTTGTGCTGTATGTGGGTGAGGGGTCAGAGAGGGGACAATGCCATTTGCTCAGCTCTCACCCCATTTCCATTCACTTCCCCCACTTCCTGTATGTGACTGATGTCCTTCTAGCTGCTCCCCTGGTGCTGAATCACAGAGTGGGTGGGATTATGTACATTCTAGGGCCATGCAAGTCCTTTAAATGGACTATCCTAAGGCACCAGCCGTTTTTTTTTTTTCACCACCCCAACTCCCATTGGTTTTTAAAGCCAGATGTTATGAAGCTTTATTTACCAGGCACAGGAACTCTGGGCTGTGTGGTCTGGTCTGGGGCTGGGATGGCTTGCTCCCCAGGTAGCCATCCTGAATTTTATCTATCATATGTGAATGTGGGACTTCCCAATCAGCTGTCTGCCACTCCTACTGCCTCGCTGCTGCCGCATCTGTCCCTCTCTGCCCCAGCTCCCCAGATCCACCCCCGTACCCATCTGGATCAATACTTCTTTTTTAAATTCTTGGTTGTTGGACTTCCATACAGTTTGATTTTCTGGCAGTTCTAGTTGTACTTTGTTTTGAGGTTAGTTGTGAACCTTCTTATGGTTATGCAAGGAGGAAAAGCATATCTACCTATGCCTCCATCTTGGCCAAAATTCCTGTATTCTTTAACCTTAAATCATAAGGAAAACTAAAAGGGGCATCAGATATATTTAGTTACCAAAGCAGTGTGATTGGGCCCCAAATATAACCTATCACTTTTTCCATCTATAAATCATTACTGTTCTTTTTCTTCTTTTTTTAAACATTTTATTTATTTATTTTCAGAGAGAGGAGAAGGGAGGGAGAAAGAGCAATGTATGGTTGCCTCTCACATGGTCCTCATTGGGGACCTGGCCCGCAACCCAGGCATGTGCCCCAACTGGGAATCGAACCGGGATCCTCTGGTTCCCAGCCCGCGCTCAATCCACTGAGCTACACCAGCTGGGCTCATTACTTTTCTTTATCTTATTTAGTTTGGTTATTAAGGCAGAGAAGTGAAGACTTCCCTAATTAAAAAAAAAAAGGAAAGAATGTTGAAGCAATCATAGAAAATGAATGAGACCTTAAAAAAAAGTGAAAAGAAGAAAACAAGAAAAATGTAACACTATTGGCCTGGGGTATAGTAAAACTTAAATTAAAACTCATTATAAGTTGCCCTGCCTTGACGAGAACACATGTAAAAATGTGTACATGTAGTTGAAAGAAAAGATCATATATTTAGACTTTAAACTTTGTTCCAGGCAGCAGTAATCTCACTTGGGAAGGAAGAGCTTCCGAAGCATCAATTTGTTTGCACAGACAGCACTGTTAGGAGCTAGGATCTCTGAAGTGGATTACTAAGAGGGTGTCAGAGTGAGAGAAAAGGGAGAGTGTGTAATTGGTCCCAGGTGTCTGGCAACGAGAAGGATCAATATCTGAGATGTGGGAAGGAGGCCCAGAAACTGGAGGGGGATGATGTGTTAATGTGGAAAATGTACCTTCTCTGCTATGTCTGAGCTCCGTGTCAGTGGGAACCATCTCTGCTTTATTCACATAATATTGCCTGAAACTTTTTATTCATTCAATAAAAACTTATTAAAACAATGAATGGTTTTAAGTTCTTCTTGGACTTGGATCATAAGGTATTAAATGCTTTAAATAAGGTTAAATGGTGATGGTGGGTTTCAGATATTAACCAATACTCTCATTAAGATTTCTCAACATCGATGTTTTTTTAGTATTCATTTCACACATGTTACTACTCTCCAGGTTTTTCAGAAGAAGTCTTTTCTTAAGCAAAGGCACATGTCTTTCCCCACCTCTTATGGTTCAGTAAAAATGACTTGGAAGACAGATATTTTTCTATCTAATATTGAGGAAAGAGGAGAAAATTTCCACATTTCCACCTGGATCCATTTTGCTGGGAGTGAGCACTCCCGGGACTGCCGCTGTACAGACTGGTCATGTCAAGTCATAGGCCTGGGCAGGGGTTGGATGGGAGGAGGAGGGATGAGGCTCTGGTCAATTGAATTTGAGCCTCATGCAGGCTTCTTTTCCCTGCAAGGAATTTCACATTCTCTGATAATTCGATGACTTGTGTTTTTATCTTTGTGCTGTGGTGATGTCAAGGCATATTTTACTGTTTGTAGGAAACGGGAAGGGTTTCAAAATTTGGATGATACAGAGAAGTAGAAGCACCAACTCTGTGTGTGTGTGTGTGTGTGTGTTTTGTAAGAAAAGAAAGATAAAGCCCTTCAGGAAAAAACTAAAGAAGAAATTTTTTCCAAGTTGCAAGAAAATGATCTGCATGTATTCTTTCCCCAAAGAAAGAAATAAGATAACTTCATTTATTTCTTGCCTTGCTTGTTCCAGAAAAGATTAAGACAGATTTATAATGACTTTAAAGGATTTTTTTTTATTTTACCAAACCTTTAGTATTAGCTGTTGGAAACCATTTTTGTCAGTGTTACCAATGTTCTCCATCGCCGGCAGGGGCCAGGGCCGCAGTGGTACATCGACTTGAGGAGCTCTTAGAATGAAAGCCTGGAATTCCACGTTACTGAGGAGAGGGCAGGTAACATTGAGCTGGGCTCTAAACAACAATGTTTTGGATATTAAACTCACATTTTCCATTTTACAATATTTGGATAATACTATTCAGGCCTTTGTAAAGTATCTGGTAATTTATAACTGAATTAAAGGAAGTAAAGGAAATATGAAATAGATTAAACAAATTCTCTGAGACATAGAGTTTAAATGGGACATACAAATGGAATTAAACATTCAAAGACATTACTTGTGTCTATCACCATGAAAACATTTTGTCTGGTATATCTGCCAAAATCTATTCTGATTTTTTTGTTGTACACAGTTATAACATTGTACATGGGAATTGTGGTACAGGTTATCCAATGATGGTGATGAAGTGAACAGCAGATATGTGTTTTAGTTAAAAAGGTAAACTACACATATGTAAAATCTGGAAATTGTAGAAAGCAAAATTTTCAAGCCAACTGGGATTTAAGTTGTGACATTTAGCTTGGAAACTTTATGTTCTTCCCCCTCTTGCCAATATAAAAAGATTAAAAGATTATCTATTTATTTTTCATCTTTTTCAACAATTAAACATTTGTAAAACCTAAGTGATGGCACCATGGGAATTATAAGAAATTATTCAAAATCTTACCATACAATAAGAGATGTTTATACAAATATTTATAAAATAGAAAATGTCTATAATGAGAAACTGGCCAATAAGAGCTGAAAAGTGAGATTAAGCATCCAGGAAAAAATTTATAAACTCTGCAGGATGGGTGGGTGTATAACAGCGGAAAGCAGTTGAGTGGCAGAGGGAGAGAATAAGGAAGAAGAAAACACTGGACAAGGACAAGTGTCTTTTATAGCTGACAAATGCTTCAGAGTTTTCAAGTTGGTACGGGGAGAATTTTGAAAACATTGTGCTAGCCTTAGTCAATTGGTCATAATTTGTATTTTAGAGATATATTATATGGTGGCAAAAGTTTATTTGATTAAAATAATATTTTGGAAAGATAAATCTGACTGTGGTATTCAGGATAGATTGGACCAAGTTGAAAAGAGAAGCAGGACGAGGCTGTGGTGACAGTGATGACAATGAAATTGAAAAGGTCCGACAACATATAGGGGTGGCAATTAAATCACACGGGAGCAAAAAAGAAAAAAGGGGCATTATGAATGGTGTCAAAAGAGCTGACAGCACTTGGTGGCAAAATATTCAATAGATATCTCTGAAGAAGCAAGTTCTCACAGACTTGACCTTGTACAGTTTGCCACCTGGCCTACTGTCTTTAGGAGCTTCTTATAAATGCTGTAGAACACTGACCATCATCTCTCTGATAGGGTAATTATTATGTAGAACTGCAAGCTGAAACTGAACATAACAAAAACAACATCAGCACTAAAAACTGCCATAACTTAATCTTTTTAAAACAAATTTCCTCTTGTTTAAAATGGAAAGAGTGTTTTTTTTTTACATGAAGACTAATAATTCTGAAAAAAAAAAGACTAATACTTCTGGAAGTTTGGTTTTAGAAATGAAGGGTTCACATAGACACACATCTATTATATTTGGAGAACATCTGTTCCACTTCAGAAAATTAAAGGCAGCAACATCAAAATCTCCAGCGTCTTATTTTCTGAGAAACCAAGCATCTGACAAAGGCTGACTTTTGATTCTCAAAATGAATTCCACAGAATGTCAATTTTGAATTAAAAAAATCACATTTACTTAGAATAGCAGGAAGAGGAAGCAATGACACCAAACAAATGATTTTGGAAGGCCCTGGATGAATTACAGTCATGTTCCCAGAGATTTCAGTTAGTTTTTTTTTTTTTATCCTCATCTGAGCACATTTTTCTTTGCTTTTTAGAGAGCAAAGAGGAGAGAGGAGAAGGAGAGAGAGAGAGAGAGAGAAACATTGATGTGAGAGAGAAACATCGATTGGTTGCCTTCTCTTCTGTGTAAGACCAGGGATCAACTGTAACCTAGGCATGTGCCGTGACCAGAAATTGAACCAACGACATTTTGATCTATGGTAGTGATGTTCCAACCAACTGAGTCACACTAGCCAGGGCTCAGCTATTTTTTTTTTTTTTGATTGAAGATTCTTCTCTATTTTATTTATTTATTTTTTAATTAAAAATTTTTTTGAGTGACTATGATTTTATTGATTGTGTCTTCTTAAAAAATTGTTCTATTGCAGTTGTCCCAATTTTCCCCTGTTCTCCTCTGCCCCACACCCCCCCGCACTCCCACAGTCAATCCCCACCCTGTTGTCCATGGCCATGGGTCATTCATAGATGTCATTTAACTAGACCCTTCCATTCATCCTTCCCTTATCCCCCTCCTCCCTCCCCTCTGGTCCTTGTCAGTCTGTTCTTTGTTTCCATACCTCTGGTTTTATTTTGCTGGTTGGTTGTTTTGTTCATTAGATTCTACCTATAGGTGAGATTATAAGGTATTTGTGTTTTTCCACCATGCTTATGTCACTTAGCATAATGCTCTCCAGTTCCATCCACACTGTTGTGAAGTGTAGGCTTTCCCTCTTTCTTTCTGCTGCATAATATTCCATTGTGTAAATGTACCACAGTTTTTTGATCCACTCATTTATTGATGGGCGCTTAGGCTGTTTCTAGCACTTGGTTATTGTAAATAATGCTGCTACGAACATTGGGGTGCATAGGTTCTTTTGAATTGGTGTTTTAGGTATCTTTTAAAAATCATTTTTTATTTTTCGATATGGCTTTTCTATTTTAAACATACTGGGATATTTATGATAATATGTCTGTCTATGCAGTTCAACTAATTCAGTCCTTTTTTGACATGATAAATTAGTTGGGAACAATGCTATTTTATCTATTAAAGCTCTATGTCAACAGATGTCTTAAATATATACATTTGTTTAGATAAAACTCAAGAGGAAAGAGTAAAGTTAAATAATACTAAATTTGCCTAAAAAGAACCATAATTATTTTATTGAAATATGTGTTATCCAAAGAAATAAAGCTATCTATTTTATCTACAATTTTGTTAGTTTCCCATTCTTTCTATTGTTTGTAGCTTGACAGTTTTATATATATATTTTAAGATTTTATTTATTTATTTTAAGAGAGAGGGGAAGAGAGGGAGAAAAACATTGATGTACGAGAGAAACATTCATTGGCTGCCTCTTGCATACTCCCAACTGGGGACCTGGCACACAACCCAGCATGTGCCCTGACTGGGAATTGAACTGGCAAACTTTCGGTTCTCAGGCTGATGATCTATTCACTGAAGCACACCAGCCAGAGATGTTGCTTGAACCTTGAGTTCCGCCACGGAATCCTGATGCCAACAAGGGTAACTGTTTTACTATAAAGAGGTCACAAACTGACAAGCACATCAAGCATTGCCTGATAATGATGAAATAATATGTCTAAGACATATTTGCAAGATTGTGTCACAAATATAGGCAAGGTAGGACTTTCTACATAAGGGCTGAATTCAGAGGCTTAAACCTTAGCTTTAAGCCTCTCTCACCTCCTTTGAGTTCTGTATCTCTTTCTTCATTGGCCTAGTTCTTTCTTAGCACAGAGGGTTTGCTTCATAGGCTGCAAGAAGCTTATAATTTTCCCTATAGCTTATAATTCTAGAGGAAGAGAGCTCTTTTCCCAATTGCTCCAGCAATAAAAAATAAATATAAATAAAGGAAGGAAGAAGGAAGGAAGGAAGGAAGGAAGGAAGGAAGGAAGGAAGGAAGGAAGAAAAAGACTTAAGGAGTATCTTATTGGCTTACCTGCTTATTAATGGAATAATTATTGAGGTTACTGGAGCTGGGAGATAGGGCCGGGAAGAAGCCAGGCTAATTTTTCCAATGTAAAGGGAAGAGCTTAAATTCTCAAAAAAGAAGATGCTGTGCAAACGATATGTGCACACTGAGCTTCCAATGATTTTTGATGGAAAGGCGTTCCTGATTCATGAAAAATCTGGAACTGTTAGTAAGAAAAAGTCCAAACTTCTTAGTATGAACCCCCTTAAGATTTCCACTCTTTTTCCCGGTTTTCTTTCCTCTCTTTTTCTGTTTCTTCTCATTACTCACTGGTCTTATGATTTAGTCACACTGCTGGTTTTTATTGCTTTCTGAATTTTTGGTCATGAATTCCATTTTCCTTCAACACCTTCGTCTTTTATAGATGTTCAATTAACTCTCACCCTATTACTGAAATGCAGTAGTACTTCCTTATTCATAGGTTTGCTCCCTGCAGTTTCAGTTACCCATGGTCAAACAAGGTCTGAAAATATTAAATGGAAAATTCCAGAAATAAAAAAAATAGTATAAATTTTAAGTTGCTGTTTCATCCTGTTTCATCCCACGTGGGATGTGAACCATTCTTTGCCCAGCATCTCCACACTGTATGCTCCCACCTGTTAGTCACTCAGTAGCCCTCTTGGTTATCAGGGTGAATATCACGGTACATTATGCTTGTGTTTAAGTACCCTTATTTTACCCCCAAAATGAAAAGTGTAGTGAGGCTGGCAATTCAGTTATGCCAAAGAGAAGTGATAAAGTGTTTCCTCTAAGTGAAAAGGTGAAAGTTCTTGACTTAATAAAGAAAAAAAAATATGCTAAAGATGCTAAGATCTACCATGAGAACAAATCTTCTATCCATGAATTTGTGAGAAAGAAAAAAAAATTTGTGCTGGTTTTGCTGTTTCAACTTAAACTACAAGTTACAGCCACAGTGTATGAAAAGTGCTAAGTGAAGATGGAAAACTCATTAAATATGTGGGTGGGAGACATGACAGGAAAACGGGTTCTGATTGATGGCAACGCATTGTGCCAGAAAGTTTGGAGTCTATGTGAAAACTTCAGCAAGGGATCCCCTGAAAAAAGTGGCACGAATCCATTTACTGCAAGTAAGGGATGGTCATACGGTGTCAGGAAGAGGTTTGGCATTTTATCATCTTGTGTCATCACAAGAAGGGTGAGTACAATACAGTAAGATATTTGAGAGAAAGAGAGAGACCACATTCACCTAACTTTTATTAGAGTATACTCTTATAATTGTTCTATTTTGTTATTAGTTATTGTTAATCTCTTATTACACTTAATTTATAAATTAAACTTTATCATTGGTATGTATATATAGGGAAAAAAACATAGGATATTTAGGGTTCAGTACTATCTGCAGTTTGAGGCATCCACTGTGGGTGTTGGGATATAACCCCCGTGAGTAAGAGGGCACAACTGTATTCTTTTACTTCTCCAAGTAAAATTCCTCCTTCTGTCATAAGACAACTAAAAAATCAAGGAAGGAGGCAAAAGGGGCTAACATGTGTACACATATGCAAGTTCCAGGAGTAGTGGACAAAGATCACTTGGTTTTTGTTTTTGAAATTAATGAATTAATTAATTATTGAGTGTGCTGGGATGACTTTGGTTAATAAAGTTACATTTCAGGTGTACAATTCTATAATACATCATCTGTATGTTGTAATGTGTGTTTACCACCTCAAGTCAAGCCTCTTTCAGCAACATTTTTTCCCCCTTTACTCTCCTACACCCCTCCCCACTCTCCTATCCCTCTGGTAATCGCCATACTGTTGTTTGATTGCTATGAGGTTTTGTGACGATGAGGTTTCTTTCTTTTTCTTTTTTCTTAATCCTCTCAACTTCTTCACCCAGCCCTGAACACCTCTCTCCCCTCTGACAGGTGTCAGTCTTCTCTCTATCCATAAGTTTGTTTCTATTTTTTTTTTTTTGGTAGTTTATTTTGTTCATTAGATTCCACCTATGAGTGAAGTCATATGGTGCTTAACTTTCTCTGATTGGCTTATTTCACTGAGCGTAATGTTCTCCAGATCTTTCCATGCTGTAGCAAAGAATAAGATTTCCTTTTCTTCACAGCCTAGTAGTATTCCATTGTTTAAATGTACCACAGCTTTTTTATCCAGTTATCTACTGATGGGCACTTGGGTTGCTTTCATAGCTTGACTATTGTAAATAACGCTGCAATGAATATGACTGCATATATTCTTTCAAATCATTGTTTCGCGGTTTCTTCCGGTATATTTCAAGAAGTGGAATTGCTGGGTCATAAAGCAGTTCCATTTCTAATTTGTTGGGGAAACTCCATGCTGTTTTCCACAGCAGCTAAACCAGTCTGCATTCCTACCTACAGCGTGAGGATGCCCTTTTTTCCACATCCTTACCAGCACTTTTTGTTGATTTATTCAGGGTAGCCATTCTGATAGGTGTGAGGCGATATCTCATTAAGGTTTTAATTTGCATTTCTCTGATGATTAGTGACATCGACCATCTTTTTGTATGTCTATTGGCTATTTGTATGTACTCTTTGGAGAAGAGTCTATTCAGGCCTTTTGCCCATTTTTAATTGGATTTTTTTAATGTTGGGTTTTATATGTTCTTCATAAACTTTGGATATTAACCCTTTATCCAAAGGGTTTAAGATTTTAAACCAAGGATCATAGTTTCCTTCCTTCCTCTTCCCTTCCTCCCTCTTTTTCTTCTTTTTCCTTCCTTCCTTCCTTAACTTCCTTCCGTCTTTCTTTTTCTTTTTTCTTAATTAAAGTAATCCAGAGGTTTAAGTGTTATAAATATTTTTCATCCGGTTTTGACACCGGGCCAAATTATCTAGGGACTCAGTGGTAGTTATATTCTTTCCACTAATTTGCTTTTCTTTTTTAAAAACCTTTTTGCTTTTTACTCATGTAACTTTTTCCCTTGGCCAAATTAGGTGGTGCTATTACTATATTAGATTAGTGTTAGATAAAATAACAAGTTTACCTGGTGGAAATTAAAATAACAAGCCTGGTGGAAATTAATTTGTTAAACTATTACATATTAAATTATTACATGAAAACTATTTAGGTGAATGGTAGTACTTTTTTAAAGTTTTTTTTTGGGAAATAATACTTTATTTTAAATTTATCACTTAAAGTTTCCTTCTAAAGGTGGTGTTAGAGCAAATCCCAAGCACTTGCTTTCTGAAAAGATAGAGGAAATATTTGATTTAAAATGTTGGTTTTCAGATATAATCAGTTCCTATGAAGCCATTTCATCCACTTTCACACTCCGAACCACACATTTCATGTTTCTTTTTGTGTGCAAAAAACTACATTTCCTCCTAACCACTCAGCTTTCTGCAAGATGTTTGTTTCTTTGATCCCTTTTAGATTCTCATCATATTTGCTACATTCAAAAACTATAATTTTGATAGTAAACTATATGATTCCAACATAAATTTATGGCTGACCGCTTTCTGTATTATGGCTGCTGTATTTTGTGAGGTCAGTTATTTTTCTTTCCAATGCTGTCTGTGAAACTAATTCCCTAGTCCATGGTTTTCCTTCCCCACACATCATTCTCTGTGGGGAAGGTGCCATACTTGGGAAATGTTTTTCTTCTTTAGTGGTAAATCATTGGAGCAACACTCACTCTGTAACTTTAAATGTCCTCTTTCCATAGTTACAGACCTTGTTTTCTGACACAACCCTACGTGTTTATTCTATTAGTGAATTAATAAGGCCTCTTTTTGTTTCAAGAATCAGGGACCATTCTGAAAATTGGCTTAAAACAAAAAGGGGATTTATTAGCTGATACGATTGAACATTTCAGCAGCACAATTGTATTTAGGCTCAGATACATGAACGAACTGAAAAATTTCTGTTACCTGCAAGCTACTTCTCACTTGCCCAGTCCGGCCCTTCTCTTTGTCATCCTCACTCTCAGGCAGGTTCTATTGGTGACTCCAAGCTGCTCTCGGGTTGCACGCTCACTGCCTAGAAATCCTCGCAGAGTGAGATTTTCCCTGTTCAACTCTCTGTTAAACTAATTAACTGTCTGTTAAACAAACTTTCCTGTACTGTCATCCTGGACTTGCTTGTCTCAAAAGCTCATCCCTGGCAGAGGCGTTTTGATACATTCACTGGTCAGCCCATGCCTGGAGTCTGGAGGATAAGATAAAATCCACACTGTGCACTGGCCTGAGGACTAAGAATATGGAAAGGGAAGTTTTCCAAGGAAAATTCAGCCTTGCTCTTTGAAAAGGAGATTTGTACATGATACGAAAGGGTTCATTGTGGACACTTTCCTACTAAAACTCTGTCAGTGTACCCATTCCTTGAGGGTGAAATCTGACTTCTGTAATTTGGTAAGGTCCTGATCCTTGTTACCTCTTGAAACTTTAGTCCAATTACTCTAGTCTTATAAATTAGATGAATGTTTTTATTATGACATTGTACTCATATGTAATATGTTCTTTTCTTTTACATAGGAATCTTCCCACCATCTCTCAATAACATACTTAAGTTCCACCATTTCTATAACATTTTCATTGGTTATCCTAGTCCACGACAGTGTATCATGACTTTGAACTCCAGATGGTTTTATTATTTGCAATGTTTTTCAGTCTTTTAAATTATGTATTTATTTGTTTGTGCATATCTAGAAGGCTCAAAATCTGCCATTCTTTCTCCCTTGTGTTTCAGGTATCACTTGAAAAAAATCACAAAGAAAAAAGGCTGTTATGAATTCAATAATGTATTCAAATAAGATTAAATAGTATTAAGTTTAAGAGAATGTACTTATATTTTTAAAAACATTTTGTACATATATGTGCAAAACTTTATTTTGGGGGAACTGTACGTGTGGATTCAGGTATTTTCATCCAAACTGCCTCACACTTATTGTTCCTTAGATTAAGATGAGACATGATTAGTTTATGCCAGCTTTGGCATCTCCCTTGATATATCTACTACCAACATGCTAATTATAGTTTTATATGTTAATATCCTGAAACCTTGGATTAATGATAAACAATATAATTTTTATTTTTTAAATCTATTGCTACTTGGTATAACCAGATAAATATATTTATTAGAAATTTCCTTTTCTGGTTTGGTAGCTTTATTCTCAATGGTCTTTTGCTATTCTCAACATATCCTGATTTTATGACTTTCATTTTATTATGGGTGGGATGAATCAACATACATAGTTTGAAGCTTTAAGCTCAGTAACAAATAAAATGAGCACATTTTTTAATAAATCTGTTGACATATTACTTTTTAAAAAAGGTACTGTTATGGACTAAAATGTATTGTTAAAACCCTAACGACTGATGTATCTATATTTGGAGATAAGTCCTTTAAAAAGATAATTTAAAATAAATGAAGTCTTGAGGGATCCAAAACAATGGCAGAGGAGATGGAGGCTACACTCACATCCTCCCAGGACCAAACTGGAATTACAACTAAAATATAGGACAATCAACCTAAATAACCAACTGAACACTAGCTGAAGGGAAATCTTCTAACCAAGGATTTACAGAAGAAGCCTTGTTGAGACTGGTAGGAAGGGTGGAGATGTGAAAAGGGCTGACCCACTCCCATGGGAAGCAACTGAGGTTCTGGAGACCTATTTCAACTGCAAAGGTTCCCCTGAGAAGCATGAGGCCTCAACCCCAAGCTGTATCTTCAGCCCGGAGCACCAGAGACAGGGAGAGCTGCCCACATAACATCTGGCTGTGTATATATTACCTTCTTTGAGGTTACTCTCCCTCCCTTTCTCTGTTTCTGTCTCTCTCTGTGTGTGTACCTGATTACAAACACATGCACACACCTATGGATCTTTCAAAGCAAATCATAGTGGTGCAGCACTTGAATTTGCAAATATTTTAGTGATGAGTACACTAGAATCATATTGTTTGCTAGTTTCATTTAATTATTTTTAGCAATGTTTTGGGGTTTCTAATATGGCCTTATTAAATTTTCTGTTTTTTCTTCTTGGTTATAACAAATTGAAAAATTGACCTAAGATGGGAAATGGAGCAAATTATTGTATCAGCTTTATTGCTGGAAGAGTTGGATTGGAGAGTGTGACGGGTAGCCTGAGGCCAAAACAGGACTTCCCTTTTAAGACAACACAAAGTGGAGCTAACCTGGCTCTTCCCTGAGTGTCAAACAGAGGAGGTGAGACAGAGCTGAGACCTGCATGGACTTCCTGGAGAGGGTGTGTTTTGTCTGTTTGTTGCCTGGGGACCATGTTTGGGTCCAGACAGCCACGAGCAGGAGAAAGGCTGAGCACAGTCAGCACTGCTTCTTCAGAACCCACTGGTAACGAGAGCCAATCATTATTCGTTCCCTTGGGGAGGAGCCAGTAGTAGGATAAAGATAAATGTGAATACTTCTTCCCCAGAATGAGCTTTATTAGCTAACGTTTCCTCCTAGGGACTGCAGTAGGAATTTAAAGAAACAGATACGAGTTCTCCTCTATCCCCATTGTTGTGATCTTGTCACACATAATCTGAGCCCCAAATCCTATCCCTTTCTGTATTTCATACAAATTATGCTCAGCCACGCTGTCCAAAACAGCTTACCAGAGACTGTATAGGTGATCCATGATGACATAAATACTACAAATACTGTACCAGCAACATAAAATCCAAATAAAACCCTTTCCTTTATTAAATTTCTGTGTATAAGGCCACAAATAAAACACTCTTGAATTATAGTCAAAATGCTAACTATGCAAATTCGTCACAGCACTCCTGCCCTGGCATTCTTATATAATAGGATTATCCTCAACACACAAGCCTGAGATCTTGAAGCTATTGTTTTCTGAGTCTACTCAGGACCCGCGAGAGTCCAGACCCAACAGGGCGTCCGCTCTGCAAGCATGAATGACATTTTCAGGAAACGGTTGACTGTGACAGCTTTGCAAGTCAGTAAGTCGTGTCAATTCTTTTAGAGTCTGTTACTCCCTGGATGGATGATGGTTGAAAACTGGAAGCAAGCATCTCTGAAATATTTCTGCTTACCAAGAAAGTCTACTCCCTACACAAGCTTCAGGAATTTCTATACATCCTTTCCCATTAAGTAATCAATCCATGTTAGAAAAAACCTTAGCAGGTTTTAAAATCCACACGTCTACATCTCACTTCAGATTGAGTCAGAGTCTCCAGGGGTGGGACAAAGGCTTCAGTATATTTTAAAGTACCTCATGTTATAATCTACTAAGTAAATAAAAGATGACCATTTATTAATAGAATCTGTGCTCCTAAGCTCAGAAAGGTGGCCAATACTGCCATTCATTCTTGGCCAATTTACAGCGGTTCCCCAAATGCCTCAACAAACGCATTGCACACAGGAATGCTCTAGAGGAACTGCAGGACTGAACAGTTCCCGGACATACTGTAGGCTTGGGTTTAAGAATCATCTTCAGGGGGGAGGGGACTGTGGGGAGAAGGGTTTTCAGGAACCACTATAGAGGACACGTGGACAGAACCAAGGGGGAGAACGGAGGCAGGGTAGGGAGGTGGGTTTGGAGTGGGTGGGGGAGGGGAGGGGAGAGGATGCAGGCAACTGTAATTGAACAACAATAAAGTAATTAAAAAATCATTTTCATATTTCAGATTGTGCTTTGCACAACTAATAATCTTATTTTGAGTCACAAGTTATTTCCAAAATTAGTAGGTTGCATATGTTTGTATCAAATTTCTCATTTGAACATCAGCATCCTTAAGAAGCACTCTGCACATCCTTAATCATTACGCTCTCGAACAGACCCTCGGTGCCATGCACCCCTATCAAAGCCCTTTGTGCCCAAGCATTGGAATACAGGACCTGTTCCACATCATTTAGCATACTTTTGCCTTGACATTCTGGGAATCTTGATAATATCACTGCTAGAACCTGGTAAATTCAATGTGTGTGGCTACAGATTATTTTCTGAGAAGTGCATGATGCTGATCACTATCTCTGCTTAGGGTTTCCAAAAGTTAGCAAAAACAGCATCAAAGCCCATCTTTTTTTCTGGACCTACTGAAACTACATTATCATTTAAGTTTCAACCTAGCAGACATTTATATAAACATTAGGCCTCCTGATGTGTAGGATTAAACTTGTCTTCTGTGTAGATAAAAACAAGTGAAAGTTTTTCTTTTCTTTTAAAGGAGAATCTGTATTTTATTTTATAGATTGAATACAGTATGCCTGGATCGGTTCCTCTGTAGAAAAATATGCTTTTGAGGATTCTTAATATTTAACATTCAAATGATAAATTTTTTTAGTGTATTTTGATCCTGTTAGACCAAAGACCAAATCAAATCAAGAACTAAAATGAGTCACCTCTGCTCACGTCATATTAGATACAACACATTATATTCTAGATGCATCCTCTGCATTTCTTGCCACATAAGTAGTTTCGGAATGAGTGATTGATATACTCAGATACTGGTAAAGAGGGACTCAGTTATAGAGGAATGAGAGAATCTGCGGTGAATTTATGTGACAAAAAGGCATGTTATAGACTATTTGCTACACAGAGTGCATCTTTATTCTCTAATAGCTGGAATAAATTCTTAAGAATAATAGAGAAATGCTCCACATACTTCATTTCCAAAACAATAGCCAACTATTTACTGGCATGATAGCAGGTTAAACAAAATGTTTTTCTTACAGCTTCTATGCCAACAGAAGCTGAGAGCTAATGCCAGAGTTCACAGTGTTCCATAAACATGTGGCATGATGGTGTTACAAAGGACTCTTATCAGCCCTCTATGAACTCGGTAAGGATGGGCTACTCACACCACAGGTGAACTATCTTCTGGATATCGGCAATTTTCCAGGAATAGAAAACAATGCACCTTCTCCACCTCACGGTGGTACATTGTAAAAAGAAGCACAATCCTTCACTACTTTCTGAGTTCATGCCCCTTTGCAATACCATTCTGCAGCATTTCTCATCAAAAGGTGAAGTCTAGTTCTCTTTCCCTTGAATCTGGGCTGGAGGGATGACTTGTTTTGGCCAACAACATTCAGTAGAAATGATGCTGTGCCAGTCTGAGATTAAACCCTAAGAAGTCTTGTGTGCTTCCACGGCTCCCTGGGACCCTGCCACTGCCCTGCGGGGCGGTGCCCTACCAGAGCAGACAGTCTGCTGTGGGTGAGAGACCACTGCACCTAGAGCAATGCCAGTCCAGTTTCCCCAGCAGAGGGCAGGGACGTGTGGGAAAGCACACTTAACATCAAAGTCATGACCCCAGATGGCAGCTGACACATGAGGAGAAGTCCAGGAAAGCCAAGAATGGCCAGCCGAACTTGGTCTAAATTGCCGAACTAGGGAATTGTGGCTAAATGGACAGTGTTTGTTTTAAGCCAAGTTTTGTGTGTTTTGTTAAGTGGTAGTAGCTAATGCCATCATACTAATGGGCTATATTTGGGTGATGTTTCAGTCTCAGTGTGTTGATCTGGGCTTAGGATGGAGGGACATTTATATCCTTTCAAGCTTACTGTGGCACTGAAATTTTTAGGTACGAATATCTTTATTCAGATCACAGTTCTTTCTATCCACTAATAGGATACCTATTATGGCAGTGTAAGTAAAGTGCACCAATTTCTATCCCAACCGTAAGTTGGTAAAACTGAACCTTTTCACTCTTGTGACAATGGTTGCAAAGGCTGATGTCCCAGGAGCCTTTTGAAAAATGGTATCAAGAGCTGCCAGTTGCCCTGGTGGCTTTTTCAATCCTCATAGGTACAAATTCCCAGCTATCAAAGGCATTTTATATAATGTAATGTGTGCGCACGCACAAACACACACAGTGATAGAGTAGCCGAAGTTTTGGAAAGCACAGTAATAGGCACCATTATTACTATTTCCAGATGAGTTTCTATGCTGGCATTTCAGAGCAAGAGTGATAACTTGATAAAGATTATTAAGAAGGAGGAAGAGAGAAGAAGAAAGAGGAGAAGGAACAAGAGGACAGCATCCCTCTTCCTCCACGCTAAATAAAATGATCCCTTGGAATGCTAGTTCCCAGGTTCCAGCTGGCTCACCCACTATTACCTTTGAGTTTCCCTAGTCTTTAAAGGAGTTAACACTTTAGGCTACTGTTCTTTCTGTGGTACAGGGGAAATTCTGACATTAAGAAGTATTTTAGGCCCTGGCTGGTGTAGCTCAGTGGATTGAGCGCGGGCTGGGAACCAGAGGGTCCTGGTTCGATTCCCCATCAGGGCACATGCCTGGGTCGCGGGCCGGGTCCCCAGTGAGGGCCATGTGAGAGGCAACCATACATTGCTGTTTCTTTCCCTCTCTGTCTCCCTCCCTTCCCCTGTCTCTAAAATAAAAATAAATAAAATCTTAAAAAAAAAAAAAGGAAGTATTTTAGGCTTTCTCAGTATGGGTTTCACATATTGCTGAAACTGTGACCTATATGTCCAACCCAGGTGACCAATGTCCTTGAGGAAGCAAATTAACCAAAACCCACTTTGCTAATTTGCCTGTAATTTGACATGGATCTTGGTACATGAGTTTTGATAAAGGATGTAGAGTAGCTAGAATTTTCAAAACGTAATCTCCCACGTTGAGGCTAGTTAGGATATCTTTGAAATATGCAGTGCCTGAACCTACATTGCCTTTTGGTGAACATTTTGAAGCAAATGCAGAGGTGTTTAAAAAGTGTGCCATTTAGTTGTATTCTTTGGGTATTTCTTGTATCTACAGTGGTAAAAGTGATGATATCTTCTCACTAATTTGAGAAGGCACATATATTCTTCACTTGGAAACTTGAGTCCTGTTTCTTATTAGGACTAAAGATAAATGATTGGCACAGTCTTTTCTTTCAGTACAGCCATTCAAAGCTTAGTGTGTATTATATAGTGTCCTCTGCTGTGGGAAAAAAGGTGGAATATGGCCATGGAGACTGTACAGTTACTAATTCTTACCTGATGACCCTGCCTACTGACTACCAAGTACATGTCAAGTGAAGGTAATAAACTGTTTGTTTGTAGTAGGAGAAAAGGGTAAGTTTCTAAAAATGTTATACAGAGGGGCTAACATTTGGAGTAAACTTTGATGAATAAGATTGGGCCAGGCAGAGAATGGGGAGAGGACATTTTATTTTTTTCTAAGCTTTTATTTTATTTTTTAATGTTTTATTGAGTATGCTATTACAGTTGTCCCATTTTTTTCCCCCTTCACTCCCCTCCACCCAGTCTGTCCTTTGCTTCCATAGTCAATCCCACAGCATAGTCCTTGTTCATGGGTCCTTCATGCATGCTTTTTGACTAATCCCTTCACCTTCTTTCATTTAATCCCCTCTCCCCCCTCCCCTCTTACAGTTATCAGTCTGTTCCATGTTTCCATGCCTCTGGTTCTATTTTGCTCATTAGTTTATTTTGTTCATTAGGTTGGGGAGATGACATTTTTGACAGAAGTCAGGAGAAAAACAATGTGGCTATTTCACAGAATTGTAAGCAACCCATGCATTTATAGAGTAGGCCATGTGATCGGGAGTGAGAGTGTAATAAGGAATAACAAGGTCCCCAAAACAGGAAAACCCGACATGGTTGGGGAAGGGGAAGTAGAGCAGGGCCACTGAGAGTTACTTTGATACTTAAAGAAACTGGCCAGTGATGTTAAGTAGCTGTGCCTGCCACACTCAGAGCCAGCGAGATGGGCATGACTCTAACTTGTGATGTAGCTGGTGGGGCTTGCTGAGCCTTCATGGGAGGCTTGGAAGAGGCTCCTATGTTATGGGGCCACACCTGCCCAGACTGACATAATGGCAGTTGAGAAGGGCAGGAGATAGGGGAAAGGGCAGATGTAACGGGTGCAGGAGGAGTCAGTACTGGGGTTATGGAGGAAGATCTGTGCTGGGATTTAAACTCAGGAGCAGGGAAGCCATGCTGTCTTGGCCATGTAGTTTGAAAGGATGCAGAAGAACCCCCACTGGCCCACCATGAGCAGGGGCCATGTGATTTTGGATTAAGAGCAGAAGCCTAGCTGAGCACAGATTGGGAGAAGCCAGGAATGCTGAACTGAGACTGGGGGAATGCTGAGCTGCAAACTTATATTTCTTTTCCTGAGAGACGATACTCCTGATTGGCCTGGTTTGGCAAGAGGAGGAAGGACTGTGTGATTATGGGTGTTTTTTTGTTTCTAAAGGGAGTGAGATTTAACGGCAGAATTCCGTCAGTGTTCTAAATCTGTCTAACTTTAAATAAATTGTTCCTTTCCTTTTCATAAGACTCTGGCATTGGGAGTCACGGTTTTCCAGTGGCAGGCAATAGAATCCAGAGGAATAGAATCCAGGGCGATTCTGTTTCAAGAGGACATGCATCTGAATGGATAAGCTCAAGTCCCAGTTTTGTCAAGCTTGCTAAGGATTATGGGACTTGTTTATTTATTTATTTATTTATTTAATTTTTTTTTAGAGAGAGGGGAAGGGAGGGAGACAGAGAGGGAGAGAAACAGCAATGTGTGGTTGCCTCTCACATGGCCCTCACGGGGACCTGGCCTGCAACCTAGGCATGTGCCCTGACTGGGAATCGAACCGGGACCCTTTGGTTCCCAGCCCGCACTCAATCCACTGAGCTACACCAGCCAGGGCTGGGACTTGTTTTTAAAGGAATGAGGAGCCTTCATGGTTTATATTCAGAGAGAATGGTAAATGATAAAGGCTATGCAGAATAGAGAACAGATTGAGGCAGGCAGAGAAATAGTGAAAACTCAAACTTAGTTCCTTTACTTGAATAGAAAAACCCCCAAGAGAATTGGGGCATAACATGTTCTAATTAGTTTTTATTTTCACGATTCACAAAATATTGACATTTTAGACAGTGACCGATGAGTGAATGTCAATAGCTACTTAAAAAGTTGTTTTCCTAATTCCGCTTTTGATTTCATAGTTTATTTTCTTCTTCCTCTCTGCATTTGCATGTTCACTTTAAAATGTGTATCTCATCATGCAATTGTGTATTATCACAATAATTGTGATTTGATAATTAATAAATATAATAAATTGCACAGCTTCTATTCAGTAAGAAAAATTGCATTGCAATACTAATATTCCACAAATTTTATAACCTGGTTTGAAGTTTCCAGGAAGAGTGAATAGAAACATTGAGTTGGCAGTCTGATCACGTTGCACTACATTGCCACTCTACCCTTCACATTCAAAGCAGGGTCTGCATATGTGACCCAGTAAGTAGAATCTTTCCTGTAGATCACAAGAGACAAGTTTTGCATTCCCAACCCATTTAAAGCAAAATTGCCTTTTATGTAACATTCTTTGTATTCATAAAATATGTGTTTTTAGGTGGCAGTCAATTATCCTTGAAGTCTTTGTCTCCTGGGAGCTCTCTGTGCAAGGAAAAAGTTACCTATTTGGCGTTTTCTTGAAGGAACTCTATCAAACCTTGGCAACAGTGTAAGATGTCTCCTTTTAATAATGCCAGCTCATAAATTTCTTCATTTAATTTCAGTTCAGCTTAAATGCACTAAGATGCATGAAGGAATGGAAAAACTGAACAACCAAGGAACCAGGAAACCCAAACTCTCTGTGTTTTTCATAGCCTTGATTATTTGAAACCCTTGTTTGCCCATATAGTACACTCTAGAAGTTTTTCATCACTTTTTTTTACAATGCTTTCCATGCAATTTAACACAAAAGACAAGTCTTTTGTGTTTCAGGGGCCCTTCTGGAAAAACACCATTATTCCTTCACACATTGAGATTTTATCCCTTAAAGCCTCAATTTCTAATGAAAACTAAGAACTAAGCAATTAGTAATCATTAGCTTGGCAAAAATTTATGAAGACATTTTATAATCTCTAGAAACATATTTTATGCAATCAAAGTTAATCATTAATATGAATTTATTTTTATAAAACCCAGGCAAAATAGAGACATATCTGTTTTACTTAGAACAACAAACTTAAGCTAGCTTTTATTTACTAAAGATTATCTTATGTCACGTAAACTTGAAAAGCATGAGTTAGTTTCTATATTTATCTCACACTTACAATACATGTATAGACATACACAGACACAAACAGAGAACGATTGGATCAAAATTTTGTTTTGGGTTCATTTTCAATTTATATCTATCATTGACAAGTCAAGCTCCAAATGAGGATTACCCTTTTTAAAAAAGGACAATCATTTTTAATACCTCAAAGCATTGGCCTGATGCCTAAGTCACATCATAGTTCTATCCCCACTTATCTAAGTCCTCTATTTTAAGCTTCCAGGGATCAAATAAATGTTTTCCATTCATCTTGCATAATTGTATAGCCAGCTTTTAGTAATTATTTATGCAAAATATAATTTTAGATGTATCCAAGGAACCTCTTCTCTGCCATCTAAGTGTAACAGGGTGCAGCCAAGAGGTGGGCCCAGATAGGGATTTGTAATGGGGTCTAGAACTCAAGGTGTCTAGGAAATATTAGAAAAATATGTATAGGATGCTCTCACCCCGACAAGTCTGAGCTAGGGGATGGGACACAGGGAGCAGGGCCATTCAGAGCCCTGTTTTGTACAGCAGCAGCTTTGCAGCCAACCTCTGGCGTGGTCATTTAACATATCTGTAACCTTAACTGATTTCATAGGTGTGCTAAATAGCTGTGGCCATGCTTTGAGCCAGAGGGATGGAAGTGACTGCCACCCAAGATGTAACTGGGAGGCAACTCCCCCTGGACACCTGCGTGAGAGCTTAGAGATGCTTGGCTCCATGCCATGGGGCCACATCTGCCCACAGTTACCATGGCAGCCCAGAAAAGCTGGAAGAATATGAAGTGCTGGCAGGTGTAGCTGATCGGAAATGGGGCTGCAGAGGAAGATTGGTGCAGGGATTTAAACCCAGGCATGGAAGCCATAATGGGGTCTGGACCACGAGGCTTTGGAGGAGTGGGAACCCCTCGGCCTGAGAGAGAGAGAGAGGACCATGTGGCTTTGGGTGGCTCCTTTTGCCACGCAGCCTGGGAAGCAGGAGAGACTTTGCCTGGGAGAAAAGGGGTGAAAGGACTCCTGCTGGTGGGCCATGAGAAGGGGCCACATGGTTTTGGATTAGCTGGAGATTGTGATGGCAACACAGTGGATGGTGTCAGAACCAAGGATCTGCCTGAATCACGGACTTCTACTTCTTTTCCTGAGATACGGTATCCTGGACTGGGCAAAGGGGAGAAGGAAGGACTGTGTGTCCTTGTGGGTATTCTAGAGATCTCTAGTATTTTAAAGGAGACCTTAAGTCATTACTCCAAGCCTGTATAACTTGAAAATAAATAATTTCTTTCCTTTTCACCAGTCTCTGGCATTGAGAGACGTCTTTCCATTGGCGGCGAGCATAATGAACCTGGTGTGGGGTTGGGATATTGTGGGGTGTCCCTGCCTGCTTTGTAACATAAGTATTAATGGGAGGCTGACTGTTTTGAGTCTTGCTGGCCTGAGAGGCACCCTTTCCCATGTTAGTTTTGAGTATGCAGGGTCTGTGCAAGCTTCTAGAAAAATCAGCCCTCATGTTCACATATCCAGAGGATCCACATGTGGTGAATATACCTATAGGACTGCTTCATGCCCTGGAGAAAATTTTCCTCAGGAAACCCCACAAAGATCCTTAGACACATAAGAATACCCAAGCAAGGGATACCCAAAGCTTACCAGATGCCACCAACACTGGAACCAGAAGTTTCCCAAGGCACGGGCCCCTCTCTTGTGGTGAACCCATTCCAAGGTGCCCTGTCCTTCTCTGTTACCAAACTGGAAGACTCCCGGTGACCATCTCCACCAACCAGACTTGGGGATCTGAACAATTACCCCATTGTTCATTCACCCCACTGGCCATTCATGTTGGGGAACCAAGTGCCCTTTCCCTTTTGGAGCTAAAGAGAGTTCGGTAACTCATTTGACCAGCAAACATTTTTATTGGATTCTCAGTAAACAATCCAATTAAAAACCAAAATTAAAAGTGACAACCCATTTTTCCCTTTGTTGACGTAAGAAACCTGCAAACCTGTAGAGAATTTTTATGAGTTTGTTTGTGTCAAACAGAGGATATACCTGCAAGCAAGATCTCAACAGACTGAGACTAACATTTCCAAGATATGGCCATTTGCAACTTCTTTTAAGCATTTGGAATTGAAGAGGGAGTGTAAGGAAGATTACAGGAAAGTAGGAGAAAGGAAGGCAGGGATTGGAAGGCATCGGATTACAGGATGGTCAAAGCAAGTATGGGCTCTTTTGCAGGGATTCACACTTCAAAAGGAAAGGTTTGAAAAGAAGTATTTCAAAGAGGCTTTAAACTAGATGCATACAAACAATGGACAAGGCTTGCTTAAGGCAAAGATAAGTCTTTTATAAAAATACTAAAGAAGTTACATTCCTGAGGTGTGACTACTCACCAAGACCTGCCCAGTTAGCCATTTATAATCAGATGAGCTTTGAGGTTACTTTCCACACCATTTATTTGTTGTTGTTCAGGCCTCATTACAAAAATACCCAGGGAAGTTAAATACCACAATAAAATGAGTTCATTTCTAAAATTTTTTTAATAATTTTTTTTAAGATTTTATTTATTTATTTTTAGAGACAGGGGAAGGGAGGGAGAAAGAGAGGGAGACAAATATCAATGTGTGGTTGCCTCTCACATGGCCCTCACTGGGAACCTGGCCTGCAACCCAGGCATGTGCCCTGACTGGGAATCGAACCGGGACCCTTTGGTTCCCAGCCCGTGCTCAATCCACTGAGCTACACCAGCCAGGGCTCTAACAATTTTTAAGGATTACTAAAAATGTGGGACACTTAAATCGTCTAATGTGGGCACTGAAGATGAAACAGGTTATTATAATAAATCCCTGGTGGATTTATGATAGTCCAATTAGAATTGGCAAATCAGATATTTGGAAGGTAATGTACATCCCATTGATGTTTTTTGCTAGTGTAACAGCATCTCACCATTCACACCTCCCAAACACTGACAGCTAATTACTATCAATTTTGTTCATCTGATATATATTTTCCTATTCTTTTTAATGAAGCAAACTGAACTGAAGTATTGATTATTGGAGATGGCTTTTAAACATGAATTTGAGGTATCTGTGTTGTTTCTGGAGCTGCTTAATGCAATGAAGGTTTGAAGGGTGAGTGAAAATCATAGATGAAGGAGGTTACCTGAGTCTTACCAGAGCTTTATCAGGTGTCAGATGCAAAATCATGTCTGAGGCTGTAGACAGAAGACGAGGTCACAAATATAGGGCATGGAATATCAAACAGGTTGGAAAATAACAATGAAGATGTTTGAGAAAGAAGCATTTAGTGATAACGTTGATAGGTTTCAGTCCTATGAAATGTTAGCATCTTGGTCTGACTAGATAGGGTGGGCTTCGTGAGCAAGGCCAGGAAAGACTGACACAGACTACAGAGGAACGGCTGTGCAGGGAGAGTGGGGTCAGTCAGGCTCCCGCACCCGGATATCCGGGCGACTACGACCATCGTAAGGGCCCACATGTGCAGAATTAAGCTCTGTTACATAACCAGAAGGTCAGATATTGGCACCCCGCCGGCTTTGTGTTCTCTTAGTGTGTAAGGGATCGCCCCACCCCGGAATAAAGGCATGTCAGACATCCCCACGGCTCCGCGTATTTTCCTCTGGCTGCCTGAATCCCACATTAACCTGCCTGGCCTCGAATGCTTGCAGGACAGGTTAATACTGGGAAATGTTCTTGTTCTCCCTCTCCGTTTTAGCTGGAGTAGTCATGATGAATAATACCCGCCTTTCTCTTTCTTCCACTGGTAAACAGAATAGTTTCTCTACTCTTAGGTTTCATCAGCTGCTGCCTAATTCCTCATCCCCACCTGGAAGACAAGCATATTCACTACACCTGCTGTATTGCTGTCACAGCCCAACTCTCCCTGCAGGGGTGTCCAACTATTTGGCATCTCTGGGCCACACTGGAATAAGGAGAGTTGTCTTGGGTCACATATTAAATACACAAACACCAACAAAACTTAATGAGCAAAAAAAAGGTTCTAGGTAAATTTACGATTTCGTGTTGGGCCTCATGCATAGCCATCCTGGGCTACATGCGGCTGTGGGCCGTGGGCTGGACACCCCTGTGAGCATTAAGGACATCAAGAGTAATAGGAGATGAAATGTGGATGACTATGAGATAATCGTCTTATTGTTCAGTGGTCAGAAGGCACAATATAAATCTGCATTTTACACAATATTAAATTGATCTCCAAAATATTATGTTGAAAAAACCAAGCAATCATTTCTTATAAATTATAAATCTAAAACTTCATCAATATCACAGGTATACACACAGGTATATTAATTTATAAAAAATGGCCTAGGAGGACATATATTAAATGTGTCAGTGTGGGTGCCTAGAGGGAAGAGGAATAAGTACATGAAATATAGGCTGAAGGGAAAAAAAAGGATAGCTATGCACAGACCAATAATAATAAAAGGCTAAGGAGTGAGAAGTGAAAATCAAATCATGTGTTGCAGCTGCTCCCCAAAAGAATGAATGAATGGAATTAAAATTAATTAATAAGAGTCTGAAGTCTCTGCCTGTTTTTATTTTCCCTATAGTTTGACCAATCAGCGAAAATCATGAAGAGAAACCATTTTTGTGTGGCAAGTTGTCAAATTTATCCAATTTGATTATCAAGGAGAATTTAGGTCACTTTGGATTTGGAATGTCTTTAGAACTGTTTTGAGGGATTCTTCCTGAAGATATGAAAGGACACAGGATAGTGACATGGCTTTGCACATGGCAAAGCTAGTGACACAGAGAACTTGTATCGGCTGCTCATGCAGTTGGTAAAAGCACCTCACAGCACTTGCTGTGGTTTTCTCTTCTTGGTTTACTGTCTGTTATCCTTACCTCTTGGCACAAAGGAACACAGCGCCAAGAAGTGAGAGAATGGGAATCAGATATTGCTGGAGAGAGATTTCTCAGTATTTTAAATAGCTGTTCAAAAATTAACATGGTTTTACTTGCTTCTGTTAATAATGAAAGACTATTTATCCATTTATCCTGTGATGAAGGAGGAATTTTGACTGGGTTAATTGATAACATGAAATAATGTATATACAATATGACAAATTAAAGGAGAAAGGAGCAATGCGTCTCAGAGGCCTCAAAGGGCTGCGGAAAACAGCTGGGATAGAAAGTGGATGGATTGTGTGCTAGTCTGCACTCTCTTTTTTTAAGCCCCAGCACTGGTGATTTGGGTGTGACAGTACCTTCAATAAAAGATGCCGGAGGTTATAAAGTCCTAGTTGTTAAGGTCGACTTTCTATGTGGAAAACAAGTTCTCTTACTAGGAAATTGTTAGCAATCTTAGCTCATGTTGATGACTGAAGGACTGAAAAACATCTGTATCCGATTTCTGAGCACACCAGGTAAGAAAGCAACGGGCACATTGACATCTAAACGGAAGCAAACTTTATGTAAAAAATACTTTTATAAAATATTTTTTAGTGGTAATATTATTTAGATAATTGTGGCTTTAAAAACTCCTTAATAAAGCTACACAAAAAATTATGGAAACATTAGATAGCTATTTGTGTTACTAGAACCAGAAATAACAATGTTACTGTTACATATCTCCATAAATTTTATAAACTATGTTTTCTTATATTATTTTTAGCTAACCACAATTTTCCGACAGAGAGAGGTTCGGTATTATTCCATTTAGAATTTGGGAAGCAGGTTTCTGAGTGGTTTCTTTAAACAGGCCACACATTCAAAGTGTTTGAAAACCACGGCTATAGTGAGATGATTTTCTTTTTGTCTAGCTCTGACATGGTCCTAAGTTTCTTGCATTGTAAAATGATAAGCTTAGCACTAATAACTCAGCTTTGTCCTGGTATAAATATCCATTATATTCTTTTAAAAAATTTATTGATATTAAAGAGAGAGAGGAAGAGAGACAGAAAAAGAGAGAGACAGAGAGAGAGAGAAACATCGATTTGCTGTTCCATTCATTTATGCATTCATTCACTGATTCTTGTATGTGCCCTGCCCAGGGATCAAACCCACAGTCTTGGTGTATCGGGACGGTGCTTTAACCAACTGAGCTACCTGGCTAGGGCTCCATTATACTCTTTTTTGTCCTGAAATGTAAAAGTACTGGTTCCTCTTACATGCAATACAAACACATAGGTTATGGTTCAGTATAAGGAGTCGGTGTCTGATAGCATCCTGTAGAAATTTTGGCTGTGAGAACTAGAATAATAAAATTTTAAGGTTTTTCTTTTATAATATCATAAAAATGTATACTTACAGAGAATGTGCACTAGAATAGGTTTTATAAAATAGCAAGCCTGCCACTGCACGTATCCCAATGGCGATGCCATCTTCTATGTAATTGGTATGAGTGTGTCTTGCCTAAAAGTCTAATCTATTCAAGCTACTCACTATGTATGAAGTGGGCAATTTGGAAGTGATGAGAAGTGTTCAAGGTTACCAGGACATGCTCATGCACTGAGGCAGCATTAAAGCTTGATGTGTTTTCCCAAGGTGCACAGTTTAATCCATGTTACTGTTTTGATGGGCGTGGCAAATTTTCCCAATACCCAGTGGTTTATTTCCCAGTAATAGGTTGCTTTGAAAACCCCTGGCAGGGCGCAGACTGACAGATACGAGCCTGCTTCTGCCACGGATCTGAGGAGGCCATCTTGGTCTTGGCCTTGCCCTTCATGACAGAGGTTACCTCCCCAGCTATCCCTCAGCTGCTAGGCCTACCTGAACATCCAGAAATGTAGCACACTTGGCTATTAAATGGCCTCTATTGCTATAATGCTGCACTGTTTCTATCTAGATAAACCTGGACTTGTTTCATCTGCACACTTCTGTTCAAGAATGTATATATGACCTCGAGAACTCACCCAGGCCCTCTGTGAATATCGCGTGGGGAGGGGGTGTTTCTCTGTGGAAATTTTGACTATGGTTCTTCAATTTAAATATGAAGCCGACTAATTCTGTCTGCATCTGAGAGCAATTTGCATCATATTAAAAAAATTTAGTCAATATTTTATAAACCTTACCTGAGGATATGCTTACTGATTTTTAGAGAGAAAGGAAAGGGGAGAGAAAGAGAAACACTGATGTGTTAGAGAAATGTGGATTGGTTGCCTCCTGTGACCAGGGATTGAATCCGTAACCTAGGTATGTGCCCTGACCAAGGATCAAACCTACCACCTTTTGGTGTATGGGATGATGCTCCAAACTGAACCACCCAGCCAGAGGAAAAAAAATAACTATTCGTAATGATGCAGCTCTCAGAGGTGAAATGGAATAGCATATGTTGACAGAAATAGAGAGAAAAAGAACATGCATAATGTAAGCAAAACATTGCAACACAGATAAAAAATGATGTATAGAAAATTGTCATCTATTAAAAATATTTTAGGCTAATATCTATAGGGGAAAAAAGCAAATGAAAAAAGGAGAGTCTAGCAGCCAACTATGTTTTGGTGTTCAGTACTAAATTGTAAAACCTTGTATGGCTGTGATATAAATATTTCGGGTAGCTGAGGTTCTGGTGAGTGTGTACTGCAGAAAGCTGAAAGCCTCACCGCTGTTTGCCCAGCATGGGCCCCCCTTATGTTCAAGCTGGAAGGAGGTTTGCTAGTCTCACTCCCTATTTTCTGATTCTGGTGGGAGGCAGCTTATGGAGTGACATAGGTAGAGACAGACTTAAGCTCCCTGTGCGACTCTAGGCCAAGAATTTTTTCTTAGTTACTAGAGTAGCAACTCAGGAGAGGAGAATTGTTTTAGTGCTGCTTGAATACATCAAAATGGGTGGATAATAATAAACATGAATAAGAAAAATTGATTCAGACCAAGTATCTGCGGCTCATATTTAATTGTAAAGGTAAGAGAAGCTTGCAACAAGTTTTCGAGCAATGAAAAGAGGGTCATGACTTGCCTAGTTCTCATGAGAAAAATGACCTTTCTAATTTGGGGAAATTCCACTTTCTAGTGAAAATGAGATATAATGAGATCCTTGTCTCATTAATGAATATGTACATAACTGGGGAAAATATATTCTCTTATTTTATACAAAATAACAATAACTAACATTTACTAGTTTTTATTGTGTGACAGGCATTACTCTGGGACTCCTTTCCATATAACTTTATTCTCTGACTCAGGTCCATGAGTCAGGTACTATTATTGATGTCACTAAGGCACAAATTATATAAAACTAAGTCACAAAGAGTTTAATTTGCCCAAGATTAGTGATGGAGCCAGAATTCAAACCTAGACATGCCACTTCCAAATCCCCAGTTCTTAACCATCGCACTATATAGAATTGTAAATTTTCTTGTTATCAAAATACTCTAATCCATAAAATAAAAACTGATGAACTAAAAAAATGCTGGTAGAAAACAGGCATTTGGAATAAGTCTTTTTAGAAGCACTACAAAATCTTGAGAATGGTTAGATATCATTTAGACATACATTTTCAATAAAATATATTTTAATTTATGAAAATAGGAAATCATGTGAGATATTTGGTGATAATTTTATATAAAGAACAAAGTTCAAAACTATTTTTGTGTGTGGAATATATGATTATTGTTTCAACCTTGTCTGCACAGTGACTCACATGCAGAACTTAAAAAATTTATGAATGAGTTTCATTCCAAAGATTTTCACTAAGTTGGTGCCAAGGGTGGTCTGGCCATTGGGATTTATGCAAGATTCCCAGGTGGCATTCACTGCAAAAAATCATGACTTGACTTATGGGCAGATTTGTGATACAGCCCAAGCACTCAGGATGGAGTCAGGCTGACCTGCTTTTGAATTCATAAACCCACACATGTGAACTGTGTGATTCTGGAGGACTCATTTTCACTCTTAAGACTGAGTTTTTCTCATATATACAAGGGGGATAATAAAAGCAGCTAATAATGCACATATATCTCTGGACATTACATACATGCGTCTTAGCATAGTGATTGGCATATCATGAACACACAATACACTTTAGTGTTGTTTGAAGACTGAAGGAAGATCATAGGTGATATTTCCCCCAACTCCCCTATAGTTGTGAGACAATTATGTGGAAAATCGGTAAGATGGAGCTATTCTGATCTGAATTTAATGGTTTATTTGATAGCTTTGGATATCATTATATATCATTATCTATCATCTATCTATCTAAACTAGCAAGCTTTTTAGATTTTTAGAGCAGGAGTTCACCCTCATTTGCTCAGCACTCATATTCCAGGGCATAGTAGAGAGTCAAAAGGGATGTAAATGTAGAGAAGGAAGCTTTTCATACACTTTTTTTACATTTTTCTCCCTAAAGAGAATCTTTGTATCAGTCTTTCTGAATTTCTGGCTCTTACCTCAGTCATACTTATTGAAATGTCCATCAAAAAGTCCAAGGTCATCTTTTCAACGGCCTTGGAGCAGGCATTTGATTTGATGACGTGTTAGTCATATCAGACATTGCTCTAGGAGCACCGAACCATGAGTCATTCTGTCTTTCTGGGAGGTCCTGTACTGGCTCCTGACTTAGCTCTCACATCTGCTTTTCTGATTCTGCTTAATTCCCTATTCCCTGGTTCATAACCATGGCCGCATGAAGGTTTCGTGTTCATGCCTGCCATAGCTACTCTTCCCAAGGGCTTCAGGACATGACAGAGTTACTGCAAATACTTGGCTACCAGCCTTCTTCATTGGACCAGAATCATTTAAGAATATACCAAGCTCTTCTTTTTATCTGAATTAAGCAAGTGTGATTAAAATGGGTTCGTTATGTCCTTCCTTTCTTATTAAGTAATATGCCAAGACTGTAGTGTAGATGATGTTTAGATGGGCAATAGAGAAACCATCTTTTAAATCTAAAGTATAAATACATATTTACTTTTTAAAAAATCATAATTAATGTTTTAAAAGATATATTTTTAACTTAGTTGTTATGTGAAGGCTGAATTCTACGCATTCTATATATAATAGATCAGTAAATTGATAGAGCATAACGAACTTGTGAGGTCGATGTTCTTATATCTCAAGTTTACAGCTAAAGAAGCCAAGGACACCCAACTAGAAATTAATAAAGATAAGATTTAAAGGCAGAACACCTGGTTCCAGAAGAATGAGCTAATATCCTAGTAATAATAGCAAAGATTTACAAACACCGTAATGCCCATTCTAACAGCGTGCAACAAATCCCTTTTATTTTTTCCTGGTATCTGAACACTGTCAAATGATAATATTGTGTTTGTTATTTCTTCATTTAACTCTGTTGAGATATACCTTTAACAAGGGCATCTTTGGTCATGAAATTACCAATAATTAAAACTTTCTTCTTAATTTACAAAATAAGCAATCTGAAGCAATGCTCTTCTGATATGGTATCTATCTATATATATATATATATATACACACACATATATTTGGGGGGTGGTGAGCTACCTTTTCATTTTGAAATTCTTTCCCTTGAGCAGGCCTGTTTGATTAGAGAATTGTCTCTGCAGTAAAGCTTTACCTTAACTTCTCCTTTTTTTAGTGGTTATTCAACATCTCAAAAATTGTTTCTGATCGCCTTTAAAAAAAAAACAAAAATCCTGAGTTTTATCAATTTTTCCAGTGAACTACTTAAATTGGAATTAGTGATAAATGCAGTAATAAGACATTTTAAAAGGTTCTAATTAATATTTACCTAGGAACATCCTAGACAGAGTAACCCTCTCCCAGCTTGGAACCCTCTTTGTTAGTAGGCAATTATTACCTAGTTATCACCAGTCCTGACCAAAAAATGCACATGAAAGAAATCACATTAATTTAATAACCCAAATTCCTGGTCTTACTTCAAAGTGTACATGCAGAACTTCCACATGGCTTCCTCAGGTATTTCTATGGGCCTACAGGTGTGTACTGCGGGAATTCACACACCTGTCATCATCTGTAACACCAGAGGGCTTCTCTGAATTTTTCCCTTTTGTTCTGACTCCTCTGTGAAGCTGCTAGAAGCACCAATGTGGATGGAGGCAAACAGCATATTGAGAACATTTTAAGAACATCAATGTGCACACCAAGGGTACCGTCTGGGGATATGTCCAAAGCTGCCCGTCCTTGTAGGGCTGATGTGCTTGGTCCTGGGTAGACAAGGAGGAATCACCATCTAAACAACTCTGCACTGCCACGCTGCCTCCGTTCAGAACAGCAATATTTCTGCTCATTCTCTTAGGAAGCACCAGCTCTCTTCTGCCCTGTGCCATTCTCCATAGAGGGTGTAGAGCTGGCCCACGTGATTGGCCAGACGCCCTGCAGTAGTTTTCATTTCTCTTCATCAGCTCTTTCTCCCCTGGATCCTTTTTGAAAAACTAATTTTAAAACTGTCTCCCTAAACCTCTGCTGAATCTGTACCACCTTGTCCTTACTAAGAAGTGCTTGGAACTGGAGTGCCAGTTACACAGTTCCACTTAGCAGAAACATTTTTTCCAGGATTTACATCTATTTATTTTTCCATGGCTGAGAGCATTTTGATTCCCCCAAATCATGACTCATTTCTTCTGGGGAATACTTAGAAAAAGGAGAAACTGGAAATAAGAAAGGGAAATAAAACAGAAAACAGAGTAAGAGTAGAGGATCTTGCAATAGAGTTTAGGAGTTATAAAGGTCAAGAGTGTTAGATCTGTACTCCTGAGATTATTAGAAAAATCAGACTTAAGATGTTCTGTGGAAAGACAGACTGTGAACAAACCCTTTGGTCAAAAGTCACTGTTGGCCGAGCTAAGATTCTATAACCCCATGTGTTGAGCGACAGATGTTGAAAATACCTTTCTAGGATAGCTGAATATATTAAGTAAAGATTCCCTCAAATTTTTGTCTCAAACAAATTTTTATCCATTTCCAGCACTTTGGGAAATTACAGAGGATGGCAATGACTCTGAATTGTATATCAAATAGCCACTAACATTTGGATGAAAACTCACTTTCTGGAAAATAAAAAAAAAGCCTTTTAAGCATATGTATTTTCTGCAACTAAAAGTGAAATATCTTGCTGAAGGTTTGGTGAGAGAAAACTCAAGCTATCATCTAGTAAACCAAAGGATAGTGAATAGAAATGAATTTTAATGTCTTATTATTGATAAGTTGGGTTCTATAATACATATCGTATATTTTACTTTGCGATTATGAAAATCACTCTTTGCACATAACTTTTATCCCTTACATCCTGTTTCCTCCAGAGACTCCTGTGCTTCTTGTTAAACAAGACACAGTTTGCTTGTTTTCCTCTATACATTCATCTTCATTAGGTGAATGACTGGCTATAAGGTTTTATAAGATTTTAAAAATATTCTCCTTTTGAATTACAAAGAGTTATATTTTTTTGAGTTTACAAAGAATTACATTACAAAGAGTTATATTTTTGTAAGTTTAATAAAAATTCCATTATCATCAAGAAAACCCTTTTCTCTTGTGAAGCATCTGGAATATTGGTCTCCATTGTGTTCCATGTGTCGTAGGAGAGCAGGAATAAAAGACACAGTGTGTCGGGAGCAGTTGAAAACTTCCTCACCGGTCCTGACTGCTGTGGCTCAGTGGATTGGGTGTTGTCATACAAAACAAAAGGTTGCTGGTTCGATTCCTGGTCAGGACACGTTCCTGAGTTTCAGGCCAGGTCTTGGTTGAGGGAATGCGAGAAGCAATAGATGGATGTTTCTCTCCCACACTGATGTTTCTCTCCCTCTCTTTTTCCCTCCCTTATCCTCTCCCTAAAAAGATAAATAAATAAAATCTTAAAAAGCAAAAGAAAGAAAACCTCCTCACCCACTTGTAAGAGGGTGTGAGATTTGGGAGTGAGAAGGAACCCAAATGGACCCCACCTCATTCATCCTCAATAGTTGGGAAAAGAGGTCATTTCACCTAAGGCTTGAGTGTTAACAGGAGTGCAGAAAGTATCCATCCAGGTACTATAAAAATAGAAACATTTATTGAAGATATAAGATACAAGAAACATTGTACCTAGGACGATGACACCTCAGTCCCCTTTAAAATTAGGACTTTCTTGAGGAAATCTGGTTCATTGGTAGAGGTTTGAATACATCATTAGTAACTGCAGCACCATGCTCCTTCTGCTCTGGTAGCAGAAGTCATGGAATGAATTTTGCCAGGACACATTTCATGCCAAGATCCTGTGTCAAAATCTCAGACACAGTAGTTTTTGGAATCCCCAGATCAGCTTCTAGTTCTGAAACCATCAGTCATCAATCTTTGTTTACTGCAGCCTGTACACGTTCAACAATCTCAGGTGCTCTGCTTGTCTCAGGCCTTTTGGAATGTGGATTATTTTCAATAGGTTCTTGACCATCTTTGAAGCATTTGTGCTACGCTTTATTAGTACTGCACTCATTGCATCATCTCCAAAAGCCTCCTGAATTATTGAATAGTTTCCATGGAGGAATGCTCAAGCTTAACACAGAGTTTGATGCAGATTTGTTGCTTTACTTGCTCAGTCATTTTGAATGCAATCACCACACAGTACACATGCTCAGTCAACAGTGTCTACCGCCCCCACTGACTAGTACAGTGAAGTCATCATTGTTCACGCATGCACATTCCAGTCCACTCTCTTTGGCTGCCAGGTTACATAGATGTTGGGAAAACCATTCTTGTTTTATTAACAATGGCTGGACGTTTTCTGGACAGACCATACCACACAGACACACACCCATACACTCATATATATATATATATATATATATAATAGATATGATATATATGTATATAATATATCATATATGTGATATATATTACATATATGTTTTAATCCTGACCTGAGGATATGTTTATTAATTTTAGAGAGAGAGGGAGAGGGAGAGAGAGATAGAGGAAAATTGATGGAGAGAGAAACATAGATTGGTTGTGTCCATATGTACCCCAGAGGATCAATCCCATAACCTAGGTATGTGCTGTGACCAGGAATTGAATCACTGACTTTTTGGTTTCTAGGGTGATGCTCTAACAGAGTCACACCAGCCAGGGCAGGAGTATATCTTTTTTTTTTCATGTGAATAGTGGGGAGCATGAGTTTATAAGACAAAAGAGAAGGCAAACCATGGCAAGTTTCCCGAGAAAGGGGTTTGGAATATAAGATCAGTCGGGAGGAAGGAAAAGAAAAATAGGAAGGAAAAAGAAGAGAGGAAAGAAGAGAAACTGAGCGCCAGAGTGGCAAGAGGGAGGAAGGAGAGAGAGAGAGAGGTGGTTGCCTTCACGCCAATCACCACGGTCTATAGGTCCTGTCTGTGGCACACTAGGAAACTTAAGTCAGTGTTAAATTCTTGAGCTTTCCTGTGCTCTGCTGCTCCATGGAGATCCACCAGATTCTCCCTAACATCCCCATTGCATCCCCATTGCATTTTGGGGGTATGTTTGGTCTGAGGAGACTAATGAGGCAGACAGACGCCCTTAGGAAAAGTGAAGGTAACTGAGCCCTGATCGTCTTACAAGGATACCAGTGGAGATAGGGCTGTGCGTCATTTCCATTTCCCTTCCAAATCCGAGCAGTCCCTGATCTCTTACCCCAGCAGGCCCCCGAGGCTGTGAGCTAGCATTCCCTGAAATCCCTAATAGCAAGGTCTATCTCTGCAAGATTGAAAAGGAGGCCCTGACACTCCACCTACGGATGGCAGCCAAAGCAACTGGAAGAGATGGTCAGCTCTGCAGGGCCCAGCTGGAGACTATAAAAATGAAGGATAACAGATGACTAAATGAGCTCAAGTAATGGTTGAAAACCCAACAAAAGTGCTGTTTTGAGAGAAAATTTACCAGATGTTGGAGGGACTAAAGTTTAGAGGATGGTAAAGTAATTATATATTTTATGAGTTAAGGGGTGGACATAAATCCCCTCGGATATCACAGAGATCCAGGTACCAGTCTAAAGATGTCTGAGCATATTTTCCCAGAGGCCCATTAGGTAGCAGACAGAGAGAGACTCCCCTCTTCATTATTAAAAGGCAGAGGGAACAGAACCAGTCTGAGGAAGGTCTGCACAATGAAACTAAAGCTATAGATGCTGCGTGTTCTCTCCTCTTGCCTTTTGTGACATGTGGCCACCCACAGTCATTCCAGGGGAGGGTGTTAACTGCTGGAGTGCGTGTACTTACTCAAAGTACTAAGAACTGCAACAGCATCCTGTCTGTCAGCCCCTCCTGCCTTGCTGCCAGGCAGTTTCCTCCTGTGCAAGAGTCCCTTAGAATGTCCTGGGAGGGTAAAAGGAAAAATGTCAATTTACAGACAGAATATGGAATCCAAAAGCTAAAGGGATCCTAATGAATTTCTTATCCAAATGTCTCAGATAAAATACTAGCCCAGAAGAACTGTTTCTTATACATTGTTAGAGTTGAGGAAAGAGTCAGGGTAAAAATTCTGGTTTCTTATTCCAGTTGCAGGATAATGTCCTCTACTCTTGTCCAAGAAGTTGTAAAGAAGTGAAGTGCAAAAAGTTTTTGGATTCCTTTTGTTATTTAATCGTTTCTTCTTGTTAACTTCCCCATGGGACATATTTTTCCTAACGTTAGCACTAAATCCACATTAAACATTGAGAAACAAATCTTGTTCCATTAAAAGAAAAAGCAAATGAATGTAATGGAAGTCTGTAGATTTTCTAACTGACAAGAGACTTCAGGGGCTTATATATTAGAGGGGTCAGCTGTGAAAAATGACTTTCCATGTCTAAATATTTTATAGATACTTTTACCTAATATTGTTTCCAGAAATGCATATTGTAGATATGTAGGCAGTTTTCTAAACAGTTACTACTTGGGAAATTGGAAGTCCGGGTGGTCCCCTGACCACTTACGGGAACTGCTATGTGTGATTGCGTGGTTGGGAGATGAAGGTCCTGCATGATTCTACATGACTGCAGATGCTATTGTTAGACCTCCTGGCATACTGAAGCTCTCTCTACTAAGGTTAGATTCATAATTCATCAAGATGTCATGGAAAGAAGAAAGAAGATTTTAGAAAGCAACAAGAATGTGGTGAACGTGGCATGTGTGTGTGTATATGTATGTATACATATATATTTTCATATATGTATGAAAGAAGCCTCAGAGTTTTGTGATTAAATCCGTCTGAAAACATTAATCTTTTAACTTTTTATGCCATAAATGTCTATTTTTAAGTGGTTTATCATTATGGCATATGTATTTAAGCTATATGTAAATTCAGGGCTGACAGATGTTGAATTTTGTTGAATAACCACTGTACCAGTCGGTGTTTCAGCATGAAACAGAGCTCCATTCAGATGGCTCCACTGAGTTCTCTTTGTAAAGGAAGCTTACAGACGTGTGGGCACCAAGGGAGCCAGGGGTGAGACGGAGGCAGCCGCGACACCAACCGTGGGTGTTGTTATCATCCCCAGGCCTGATGGACAGGAGAAAAGTAATGTGCTGATGCCTGCTACAGAGAGCCACGGATAAAGGGCCACCTCTCAGGGGTCATTGTCATGAAGGAATGCAGGCAATGCCGGAAAACATGGACTTGACACGTGTGCATGTGTGTGTGTGTGGGAGGGAAGGGAGGGTAGAAGTGTGGTTACAGAGAAAGGAAACAGGAACAAATGACCCCAATGCCCCAGCCTTTCTCCTCCCAGTCTTGGATCTCTTGCCCACGACTTCCTTTGGTGAAAACCATTGGAAACCAGAAAACAAGAAATCTGGGTAATACATTCTCTAAGGCAGCAGTCCCCAAACTTTTTGGCACCAGGGACCAGTTTCATAGAAGACAATTTTTCCATGGACCAGGGTGTGGGGGTATGGCTTTATAGCCTGCCACCAGATGTGAGTGTCACTTGCCACTCACTGATAGGGTTTTGATATGAGTCTGCAAGAAATTGGTGTATTATGGTCTCTGTGCAGTGAAACCTCTCTGCTAGTGAAAATCTGTATTTGCAGCCGCTCCCTAGTACTAGCGTCACCGCCTCAGCTCCACCTCAGATCATCAGGCATTAGATTCTCATAAGGAGTGTGCAGCCTAGATCTCTTGCGTGCACAGTTTACAGTAGGGTTCGCTTTCCTATGAGAATCTAATGTGGTGCTGATCTGACAGGAGGCAGAGCTCAGGTGGTAATGCAAGCAATGGGGAGTGGCTGTAAATACAGATAAAGCTTCACCCGCCCGTACCTCCTGCTGTGCAGCCTGGTTGGGGATCCTTGCTCTAGGGGTCTGCTGCTTGGGGCACAGCAGCAAGACAGAGAGAGGGAGAGAATGGGTCTGAAAACATAAAGAGAGAATGACCACTGCAACCACAGATGTTAGGAATCACAGTGTTTTCCACTGACCCAGGACAACAGAGAGATGATGGGCGAGAAAGCCTGCTTACTTAATGCTGAGGGAGGACAGGGAGTGATACCACTACTGAAATAGCCATCTAGTAAAACAATATGTTACTAACACAACGTGCTGGTCTGTGTATGAACTGTTTCTGGTGTTCTCTTTATTATCGATGGCAGAGGTTGATGTGAAGGAAGTGTGTTAACAGCCCGAAACTCATAGACACGTTCTTGGGGGAGAAGTCACAGTGTAGTGAGACCATTGTACTGAGAGTCAAGGTGCCCTGTTCTCTCCCTGTCTGGATTGTACGACCTGGCTACCTACCTTCTCTGAAAGTCAAGTAACATGCAACAAAATGAAGAGGCTTGACTCCAAGAGCCTCTGGATTTAGAATGTTAGGAGTTCTTGGATCCGTCTCCCTCAGACTGTGGACTTCCTTCATGACTGGAAGATTAACTTCCCAGAACATTGAAGTGATAGTTTGTTTGTTTGAATTTTCCTAGACATTGATATCATGCTGGATTCTTCCTTCACCTTTCCTAGTGTTTGCCTCCAAATTCGGAATATGCTTTTCTGACATTTTATCCAGGTCCTCCATTCCAATGTGATCCAGGCCCTGTCACTGGAGCCCTGCAGCAGCTCCCTTACATCCTGAACAATCTGCCCTTCTCATGTTGAACATTACAGAGAAAGGAAATGGTTAGTGGTCTCCTCACAGAGTCGTATGGAGTGTTCACAAAGTAAACACATGTAGATGAATAAAATACCCATATTTTGATTTAAATCCAACATTTATCAAATGCATACTATAGTACCAAACATTATATTATATACTGGGGATAAAGCAAGAAAGATAATAAACCTGTCCTCAAAAAGCCCACAGTTTAGATTTTAGCTGTTAAATGTATATAATGGGAGTGTATATACAAATGTATATAATAAAATGTTAGTTTTATTGAAATATAGCTTTTTAAAGGCAAAACCATGAATCTCACAAAAGATAAAATGACCACATTTATGGGTTTTCCCTAGTTCATTAATTAATGAATTAATGTTTTGTATTCTCCAAAAAAGTATGCTGAAGTCCTAACCTTCTGAGTGTTAATGTTAACTTATTTGAAAATAGGGTGTTGGCAGATATAATCAAGTTGAGGTCATATTGGATTAGGCTTGGCACTCAATCAAATGACTGGTCTCCTTATAAGAAGGACTTGTGAAGACAGAGGAACCCAGAGACACAGTGGAGAAAGCCACGTGACTATGTAGGCGAAGGCTGGAGTGGTGCAGGTGCAAACCAAGTCCATGTATCTCTAACAAGTCCATGTATCTCTCCAAGTCCATGTATCTCCATGTATCTCCTGGCATGGACGACTCGTCCATGCCAGGCGAGTCATGACAGAGTCTTCCTCTAGAGACTCAGAGAGAGCTCAAGCCCTACTAATATCTTGATTTCAAACTTCTTGCCTCCATTAACACTCAGAGAATAAATTTATATTATTTTAAGCCACCAAACTTCTGGTACTTTGTTACAGCAGCACTAGGAAATTGATACATGAGGGAATTAGTAAAGTATTAAAAACTTTTCTAATACAAAGGAGAATGCAAAGAGCAGATATATCTACTTAGGTATTTAGAAATGCTGAAATTCACTTTTAAAATAGATGAAAAAGTGACTTCTTGGAAGGAGGATCAACTTAACTCCTCTAGACAAAATTCATTTGCATTTCTATGAGCAAGAAGTATGTATATTATTGCCAGTTTTCTGCAAAGATGAAAAGGTGCAGATCACTGTAAGCTGTGCCAACCCCAAGGGTGTGGGAGACATTACAAGATGCCCAGTGACCCCTCTTAATTCTTTTGTCAGTGTAATTCACAATCCAATCAAAATCAGAAAATCGATCCGTGGCAAATTACTCCTAAGTTTGTCATTTGAAATAAATTGCATTGTTGAAATATTTGTCCAGTTCTTTGGTTTTCAGTTCTCATAGTTCTTAATTGGTTATATTTTTACTGTGACAATTTCTTACTAAAATGTATGTATCTCTTTCCCCAGTTGCGGTGGTACCCTGCATCCTAGCACATGCTGTTTGCATTCCCTTTCAGTCACTATTATGTTTGTATCCTATCTTCCAACCTTACCTCTTCCTGCTCAACAGTCTTTCAGTCTTACAGGCAATGGTGGTCCTTGTGCTCTGTGCAGGCGTTCTCAGGAGTTGCTCCTGTTCAACTCTCTGGATATCACTTAACCTTCAGGGTAACTGAATAGTGATATTGTGTACATGGTGGGGTTGGAAGGGAGCCCTCTATCCTGAGCTCCTTCTGGAAAAACAAACGATGATTCCAACAAGTACTGCTCCCAATGAGACCAACTGGAAGCAGCACTCTATGAAAAGTGTCTGGAATTAGTCAACAGAAAATGCGTAATCTTCCATCAGGATAATGCAAAACTGCATGTTTGATGATCAGACAAAAACTGTTACAGCTTGGCTGGGAAGTTCTGATCCATCCGCCATATTCACCAGACGTGGTAACTTTGGGTTTCCATTTATTTCAGTCTTTATAAAATTCTCTTAATGGAAAAAATTTCAAACCCTTGGAAAACTGCAGAAGACACCTGGAACAGTTCTTTGCTCAAAAATATAAAAAGCTTTGGGAAGATGGAATTATGAAGTTGCCTGAAAGATGGTAGAAGGTAGTGGAACAAAATGGTGAATATGCTGTTCAATAAAGTCATTGGTGAAAATAAAAATGGGTCTTTACTTGTACCTAAACAGAGAATGAACTTTTTGGACAGCCCAATTCTTTCTATCAGGAGCCTTGTTTTATATTATAGTATATCTTTTTATAGCCCTTGTCTCAGCTATGCATGTAGATGGATTTGTTATGAGTAGATGCATACTCATGGATTTATTTTTTAGAAGTCTATCAGAAATAAATCTTTCATTGTGTAAAAAGCTATGGATAATAGCATGAATTCACATTTGCATATTCTACAACTTGCAAGTATTTGTATATACACTTTCTCATTAAATTCTCATATTATTATCTATTGTATCTATTTTAAAGGTGGAGTGAGTGAGTCCAAGATAAATTAAATGCCTTGTTAAAGCTCACACAGCTAATAAACAACAGGTCTACTTTTTTTAACATCATGTGAAGAAATGAAAGTAAATGAAAATTCATGCACATGCTTTTGTTTCTAATGGAAAGTAAAATTACATTTAAAAATGCCGCAGGCATTTTAATAGGCGTTTTACTGCAGAGCACCAAGAAAATGAAACTAGGGAAATCTTTAGTTAGCTTTGCAAATCACCCAAAAGCATTCTATTTGTAAACACACTGTTTGGGCTGTGAAATTAGCATCACCTCCGCCCACATTCATCAATTCTCCTATCTCTGATTACTTTTACCCGTTTTCTCTTATTGTCCTTCGCTCACAAGGTTAAAAAGAACGCGTGCACCTGTCTAAAGAGAGCAGCCTCACTCAAAATCATACATTTCGTTTTAAAAAGGTGAACAAATGATAACTAAGAGCGCTGGCTAAATATTTGACATTTCCACTACTTACACTACCAGAATTCATTAGATCCACTGCAAAATTACTTTTAAGACTGTGCTTGTGTCTGAAAGGTACCAAATTAGACATTGAATACTTAGTTTTCATAACTGATTTAATGTGCATTTGGACCAATTTATAATATTGAAATAGATTACATTAAAATTTGTCAGACCCTTTCAGAAGATTAGAAACAGACAAGTTAATGGCTGAATTTATTAGAAATGTAAATAAATTAAGTAAGTGTGGGTTCAGAAAAACAAGAAAATAAACTAAGCTTTCTATGTGTATGATTTGATTAATATCCAAACATTTCTTATTTGGAAATAAACGTCATCTAGTCACTATTACAGGGAAGAGACTGTTTCACCAAAACAAAATTTTTGTAATAATTGAAATTTACTATTGGGGAGCCAATACTTTAATTTTATTATGGATAACAGTGTCTCCCAAACATATCATACTCTCTTATGACTTCTTAACTAGAGAGCACTTTCCACATCATTATGAAATGATTCATGATTATAAAATTGATGAGTGTACTCTGTTATAAACCAACTCCAGTAACTGGTAAAGTATGAAGAGCTATTTACTCCTAAACTAAATTACCCCAAACTGCTAATATGTTGGAATGGCTCCATTTGCTTTTTAATAAATTCATTTTTCCTAAAATTTTAATAGAAAATTTAAACATACAGCAAAGTCGAGAGAATTTTATAGTAAACACCCACACACCCAAAGCCTAGCTTCTACTTTTCACATTGTGCTGGACAATGTACTTGCTCTATCACACATCTGTGCATCTACGCATCCCTCTGTCCACCCTTCTGTCTGAGTTATTTTCCTTATATATTTCAAAGTACTTGCAGATATTAGTATGTTTCTATCTAAATAATTCAGCATATACATCTTTAAGCAGAGCTCAGTATTTAATACAGTTTCTTCTTTTGGGGTTGAATTTATATAAATAACAATGACATACAAATATTAGACATACAATTGCTGAATTTTGACAAATACGCTAGTACAACCCAAACCCTATCAAAATTTCATTTTGTATTTTTCTTTTTCTTTCAATTTAAACAAAAATTGTAGTGAAGGACACATAAAAAATTAACATCTTAACCATTTGAAGTGGCATTAAACATATTCGTAATATTGTACAACCATAAGTACCATCCATCTCCTGAAATTTTACATCTTTTTTTTTTAAGATTTTATTTATTATTTATTTTAGAGAGAGGGGAAGGGAGGGAGACAGAGAGGGAGAGAAACAGCAATGTATGGTTGCCTCTCACACGGCCCTCACTGGGGACCTGGCCCGCAACCCAGGCATGTGCCCTGACTGGGAATCCAACCGGGACCTTATGGTTCCCAGCCCGCGCTCAATCCACTGAGCTACACCAGCCAGGGCTGAAATTTCACATCTTGTAAAACTGAAACTCTACACACATTACACAATAACCCACTATTCGCCCTTCCTCTCAGTCTCTGGCAACTACCTTTCTACTTTCTGTTTATGATTTTGACTGTTTTAATTAACTCCTAAGTGGAATCATAGAGTATTTGTCTTTATGTGATTGATTTCAGTTAGCGTACCTTCATAAAGGTTGATTCATAGTGTAGCATGTCAACGTTTCCTTGCTTTTAAAATCTGAACAGTATTCCATTGTATGGGTACACCACATTTTACTTATCCATTCATTGTCAGTGGACATTCAGGGTGCTTCCACATTTTAGTTATTATGAATAATGTTGCTATGAGCACAGGTGTACAAATATCTCTTTAAGATCCTGATTTACATTCTTTTTGGTGTATACAATTTTTAATTTTAATTAAAATTTAATTTTTAATTCTATTTTTAATTTTTTTGAGGAATCACCATTGTTTTCCACAGAAGCTGAATCATCACCATCAACAGTGCATAAGAATTCCAATTACTCCATATCCTCACCAATACTTCTGATTTTATGGTAGTAACTATCCTAATGGGTATGAGATGATATCTCGTTGTAGTTTTTGATTTGCATTTGCCTTGTGGTTAATGATCTTCAGCATCTTTTTATGTGCTTATTGACCATTTGTATATGTTCTTTGGAGGAACAACTACAAGTCTTCTGCTCATTTTTGAATTGAGTTTGAATCAAATTGTTTCACGTATTATTTATTTTTATTTTTTATTTTGAGTTTTAGGAGTGCTATGTATAGTCTGAATATTTACCTCTATCAGATAAATGACTTGAAAATACTTTATTCCATTGTATGGATTGTCTTTTTAATCTGTTGATAACAGTTTTTTGATACACAAAATGTTTAAATTTTTATAAAATCTGATTTGTCTATTTTTTGTTTGTTTGCCTTTGTCTTTGGTGTCATATCTGAGAAATCAATGCCAAATCTAATTTCATAAAACTTTTGGCATATATTTTCTTGTCAGAATTTCAGGGTTTTAGGTCTTAAATTAATGTCTTTGACACATTTTGAGTTACTTTTTGTATATAGTGTTAGGTAAGTGTCCAACTTAATTTTTTAGCATATGGATATCCAGTTTTCCCATCATCATTTGTTAAAAAGACTGTCTTTTCCATATTGAACAGTTCAACATATTCATTGAAATCATCTGACCATACATGTGAACGGTTTTTTTTTGTACTCTTTATTCTATTCCAATACTGCACTGTCTTGATTACTATAGTTTTGTAGTAAGTGATTTTTACTCTACTTTAAAATCAGGAGCTGTGAGTCCTCTAGGTTGTCTTTATATTTAAAGACTGTTTGGGTTATTTGGGGTCATTTGAAATTCCATATGTCTTTTGGGATGGGTTCATATTTCTATAAAAATTATCATTGGGATTTTGATAGTGATTGCATTGAATCTATACATTACTTTGTCTGGTACTGACAACTTAATTTTAAGTCTTCTAATTCATGAACATGGGATATGTTTCCATTTATTTGTTTTCTTTCAGCTATATTTTGTAGTTTATTTTTTCTATAATAATTGCCAGTTTTATTCCTCTGGCTAAGAGATCCAGAGGTAATTTAAGGTTTACATTTGTGGTTAATAGTTGCTTCATCAAGAGTTTAGGTGCTCACATTGCCTTACAAGTTGGTTGCAAATTACTGGATTCTCTTACTTAAAATCTTTAAATTCTTTCTGTGACATGTGTCAATTAAAAATTACATATAAGCAGAGAGAAAACTTGCACCACACAGAAATAGGCACAGTTAAGATTTTGATGTATGTACATATGTACACACACACAATTTGGGATTTTTATCCCACAGAATGTGAGGGGATACTAAATATGCTGCTTTGTAACTTGTTATGTTTTACTTTACAATATGGGATGAACATATTTTCATGCGTTTGTCTGAAACTTCCCAACTGAAAGACAGACCTGGAGAATGGGTCAAAATACAAAATTCAGTAAGATGCTGGTAACAAACACCTGTTTAGGAATCTACCTAAAACAAAATTCCACCAGATGATTAAAAGTAAAACAAAGGTAAAAGATACATCAGGAAATGCTAACAGAAAGAAAGCAGGGGCCAGATTTTACTCTCAGATTAAAAAGAAAAAAGAATTCAAAGCCTAAAGCACACAGGATAAGGATTTCTGCGTGAATGTCTTTGCTTCCAGTGCATCACCACAAACTTGTTTCTTACTCTTCTTATTTCTTCCCTAAGCCTTTCCAATTCATCTGCTCCTCTTAGCATTTCTTCAGGGCCCAAATGCCTAATGGGACCGTCCTTTTTAAATCCCTGGACAAGGCTGAGTCAGCCCGTTTCTACGGTTCCCTTCTGCTTCCTGATTTACACCTTCAGAAGATTGAGGATTTCCTTCTGCCTCCTGAGGTACATCTTATGAAAGTTGGCCTTTCTCGGCCTTTGGCATGTTTTGTGGTTTACCTTCATTTTCTTCAAAAGACTTTTGAATGTTGAGTATTTTTCTATTATTTCCTTTTCAAATAAATTAATCCTGCAGGAATTCAGGGAATTTTTCTCCTTCTTCCCTCACTCGATTTGTGTCACTCCCCAAAGACCAAGAGTCCTGAAAGGACCTGGGGCACTTCACTCCTCTGGCAATAGGGAGCAATATTTTATAGTTTTTATTGTGCAAGTCTTTCATCTCTGCAGTTAATTCCTAAATATTTTACTTGTTATTTCTGTGTTCATATTTTTTTTATTTCTTCATAATTTAGTTGTTAGGTTTTGTGTTTCTTGAAATTTGTCCATTTCATCTAGCTTATCCAATTTTTTGACATATAATTCTTCCTAGTGCTCTCTTATAATCCTTTTTACTTCTGTAGAATCAGTGGCAATGTCCCCATTTTCATTTTTGTTTTAGTAAAAATTTGAATCTTTACTTTTCTTAGTTAATCTAGCTAGTTTTATGAGTTTTGCTGATCTTTCTAAACCCCAACTTTTTGGTTTTATTGATTTTTTTATATTACTCTTCTAATTTCTATTCCGGTTACCTGTGCTCTAAATTATTCTCTTATTTATGCTAGATTTGGGTTTAGTTCTTTTCTTTTTCTAGTTCCTTAAGTTGTAATGTTAGGCTATTGATTTGAAATCTTTCTTGTTTTGTAATGTAAACAATAAATAAAGAGCTATAAATCCTCCCTCAGCATTTCTTTCACCGTATTCTATAAGAATAGGTATGCTGTGTTTTTGTTTTCTAATTTTCCTTGCAATTTCCTTGAGATTCATTGGTTGTTGAAGAGTATGTTGATTAGCACTGGCCAGGTAGCTTAGCTGGTTGGAGCATCATCCCATACACCAAAAGGTTGCAGGTTTGATGCCTAGTCAGGACACATACCTAAACTGTGGCTTTTATCTTTAGTTGGGGTGCAACTCATCAATGTTTCTCTCTCTCCCTCTCTCACCCCCACCTTCTCTCTCCAAATCAATGAACATATTCTTGGGTGAGGATTTAAATAAAAGAAATGTGTGTTGCTTAATTTCTTCAGATTTGTGAATTTTCCACTTTTCCTGGAGAATGCATTGTACTCAGAGAACACATTTGTGACATCTGTACTTTTAAATCTCATGAGACATAATTTGTGGCCTGACATATGGTCTATTCTGGTAATGTCCTATATGCATTTGAGAAGAATGTGTATGCTTTAATTGCATAGAGTGTTCTGTGTATGTCTGTTGGATGTAGTTGCTTTACAGTGCTTCTTTTTAACTCCTTTATTTCCTTATTTATCTTCTGTTTGGCTGCTCTATCTATTACTGAGAGTGAGGTATTGAAATTTCTAACTTTTACTACAGAACTATCTATTTTCCCTTTAATTCTGTCAATTTTTGCTTCATATATTTTGATGGTCTATTATTATTGTGGAAGTGTTTATAATGGTTATATCTTCTTTCTGTATTAAACCTTTTATTGATATATAATGCCTTTGTCTCTTGCAAATATTGTGACTTAAAGTATACTTTGTCTAATATTTGTATACACACCTGTGCTTTCTTTTGGTTACTATTTGCATGGAATATACTTTTTCATTCTTTTACCTTTATTCTATTTGTGCCTTTGGAATTGTCTGGCATCAGGGTGAGAGCTGGGAGGCAGCTTTCTCTCTGACGGAAATGCTGGCAGAGGGCTTTGTTACTTTTCTGAGCCTTTCCCTAATAGAACCATAGAGTTGGCAGGTGGGCACCATATCTGAGACTCCATCGACCTGGCTTGACTGTTTGCCCCATCCTGTTGATTCACTGAGGTCCTGCCCCACCCAATTTTGGGGCTCACCCAAGCTGTTTGTAGTGGCTTTTGCACATGAATGGCTTGTCTTGGCTCATGCTTCAGACTTTCCTAAATTCTCTTAAACAAGCAACATCTGGCTTCAATGAGCCCTGTGCCTCTTGCTAAGTTTCCCCAGGGTCACCATTAGCAGCAGCTGGTCTTGGCCTTGCCTGGGTACTTCCAAGCCCAGCAAAGTAGCTGTCATCTACAGATCTGGGGTTACGCTGTGTAACCCCAGACAGAACACAGGCAATGACTGACACTGGATGTACCGACAGCAATTGGCTTAACTACAACAGGAGAATACACGTAGTCCACATGATAGACATACCTTGAGTACCCATCTTGAATGACAGGGAATGCTGTGCCAGGGACCCTAGAGGATACCTACTACATGAAGCCACTCTGTTAACCCTGGGAGAGGTAGCAGCTCTATCTAACACATAGAAACAAACACAGAAGGCTGCCAAAATGAGGAGACAAGGAAACAAGGCCCAAATTAAAGAATAGAACAAAACTCCAGAGAACAAACTAAACACAACAGAGACAAGCAATCTACTAGATGCAGAGTTAAAACACTATTTATAAGGATGCTCAGGGAACTTAGGGAGGACCGCAATAGCATAAAAAATATTCAGTCAGAAATAAAGGATACACTAATTGAAATTAAGAACAATTTACAGGGAATCAACAGTATAGTGGATGAAGCTGACAAAAGAAATAAATAAAGGGAGTCTCTTATAGATAACATACAGTTAGATTATGTCTTTTTATCCATTCCACCAATCTTGTGTTTTAATTGAAGAGTTTATTCCATTTACATTTGAAGTAATTACTGAGAAGGAGGGACTTACTTCTGTGACTTTACTATTTGCTTTATACATGCCTTATAGCTTTTTTTGTCCTTCACTGTAGCTTTACTGCCTTCTTTTGTGTTTAGGTAATTTCTTTTAGTGAAACATTTAAATTTTTTTTCGTTTCCTTTGTTTATATTCCATAGATACTGTCTTTGTGGTTGCCATAGGGATTACATTTAACAACATAAAGTTCAATTCTCTAATTGAATTTCTATCAGCTTAACTTCAATTACATGCAAAAACTGCCCCATTACAGCTTCGCCTCCTCCCTGTTCAGTTGCTGGTGTCTCGAAGTTACATCCTTATATCTTGTGTGCCACAGCACATGCACTACTCTTCCAAATATGTCAGTGCCTTCAATTATGTAGAACACAGAAGTAGAGTTACAAGCCGTTGTTACGACAATACTAGCTTTTATAACTGCCTACATATTTACTTTTCTTGAGATGTTTACTCTTTCATATAGCTTGAGCTATTGCCAGATGTTCTTTTATTTCAACCTTCAGGATTTTCTTGAGAATTACTTACATGGAAGTTCTAGTGGTAAAAAACTTCTTCAAATTCTCTTTAGTGGTAGTGATTTATTTCTCCCTCACATTTGAAAAAGTTTTGCCAGATTATGGGATTTTTGGTTGGCAGTTTTTCTTTGTACTATATTATTAAAAACTTTCACTTTATTATTATAGTAACTAATATTATTAAATTACTATATTATTATTACTATATTATCAATTATATAATGTTACTTAAATATTTTAAAATTATGTTTTTGCAAATTTTAGTAAGCTGTGAAGTTACTTTTTCGTTTGGCAAATGAATACAAAACTTTAGATTGAAAAAGAAATGATTTATAAATAATCTGGATGAAAGAGACATAAATATAAAATGTTTGCATAATAGACAGACTTTTAAAAATCTAATTAAAAATGAAAATATCACAAGATTTTAGAAATTCAGTTTCACAAAAAACTTAAAATGATAAATAAACAACACCACAAACCTCTTTTTCCCATTCCTATCCCTTTCAAGTTTCTTTCTTCCAAGAACCATTTTCTTTCTAAAGTCCTCTTGAAAAATTTATGCATGTAATAGCATATGTATAAAATGTAATTATATATTACATAAGTCATAGTTACATATTACTTGTAATCTTTATGTGCTTGAGGCCATACATGTGGCTCGGACTTCCGATAGTATGTGGTATTGCTATAATAGCGAATAATGATACATACCATATTTTATTCAGTTGGGTAATAGCTTTTTGTCACAGCCTAATTTATTTATTATATTATTGTAATTTATTTATTTATTTATTAATGCACTTATTTAATTACTTTTATGATACTCGCTTTATTACGGTGGCCTGGAACTGAAACTACAGTATCTCCAAAGTGTGTCTGTTCAACGCAAGCTCTGTTTATGTGTACAGATTACTTTATTTGTCATCACCATCGTGTGAGGTAGATGCCATGGACTGATTTCTCCATTTTTCAAAGAAAGCTCAGAGAACTCAGGAACCGTGTTCAAGGTGATGCAGCTTTAACTGGTACAGCTGGGATTCCAATCCAGGTTTCTCTGACTCGCATGCCAGGAGTCTCCCCACCCTGCCTGGCGCTTTTTTCTATGGAGGGAGAGTGGGTTTAAAGACAACATATCACACTGGAGCAGTTCATTCTTTCTGCTAATGAAATGCCTCCTTTATCATATATTAAATTCCCATACAGATGGGATCTGTTTCTGGAATATTTTATTTTTTCATTTTAATCTTTTACCTAATCCTTCATGAATATCCTGCTGTTTTAATTATTGATACTTCAGCTTTAAAGTATGCTATAATATATGGCAGAAAATGTCTCCTCTCTCTTCTTTCCCTTTTATTTCTCTTGACATTTTCTTGGTTCTTCTTGCTTATTGTCTTTTCCAGGATAAACTTGGAATCTATTCATCAAATTCTAAAAAGAAATTGATTGGACTTTTTATTGGAATACATTGAATAACAAATCAATTTGAGGAGGACTGTCACTTTGCAATAGTGAATCTTTTTATGTAACAACATGAGGCATTTCGCCATTTATTCAATTCCGTTTTATGGCCCTTGGTAAAGTTTTATGATTTTATTCAAGCAGGTCTTGCCCATTTCTCGTAAGATTTATTCCTACACTTATAGTTTTGGTTGTGGACATGAATAGGTATTCCCCCCCCACCCTGAGATTTTGTGATTGGCTGTTGCTGATGTAGAGAAAACCCCTGGCTGCTATCTGCTCTTCTATGCAATCCCCTTCTCAGACTCACTTGGTTTTAATGGCTCTTCAGTGCCCTACCATGGGTTTTCTTGGTATGAAATCAGGTTGTCTTCCTTATTTAAGCTGTTCTTCCTTTTATACCTTTATCCCCCCACAAGCACTCTATAATCTACCTCATTGTTCTTATATCCTGCCTTGAATTGTAGTAATGTCTGTGCATTTTATTGCCTTTACCAGATTGTCTGAGAGTAGAAATTGTCTTATTTATCCTTATGCCATCTCTCCCCAAGACCCTAGCATATTACTTGGACAACCTAATTTATTTAAATAGTGACTTAAAAATAAGCATTTAGATTGTTTCTAGATTACTTTAGCCAATGCATACAATAAAGAAATCACTTATACAAGTGTTTTGGGCCACACGTTTTCTTAAAAATTTGTAATTTATTTTTCTATGAAGAGTAAATAGCACTATTAACAGAGGTCCTTCTAAGCAAAAACCTTGGAAAAAACTCAAAAGAGAGTGATTAAACTATGACTTTTTTCCTTCAACAAAGTACGGATAAAAGGACCGAGGAAAATATTGCCAAAAATAAAATTCAATATCTTCAGTTGGGTGCTCGCTTCCCAGATGACCCAGAAAAGAGGGTACAGCGGTGGTGGCCCAAAGGGCCACAACTATGTGCAGCTTGTTGCCTGCATCAGCTGTGCCCAGTGCACGCCCAAGGGCTAGGCCATTAAGAAGTTCATGGTTAGAAACGTATAAGAGGCCACGGGCATTAGGGACATTTCCAAAGCAAGTGCCTTTGATGCCTATGTGTTTCTCAACCTGTATGTGAAAGTACATTACTGAGTGCACTACATCACTGCTGTGCCATTCACAGCAAGGTAGTCAGGACTTGTTCCTGTGAAGCCTGAAAGGACAACCCCTGCCCATCCCTCCACCCCCACACACTAATCTGGACCTGCAGATGCTATCCGGTGATTTCAGCCAAAGCCCTTGTAAGGAGCTAAGTCCTTAAGGACCAAAGAAAAATTCTTTGGAGAGAATAAAATGGAAATTGTACTGAAAAAATATTATGTCTACATGTATATAGAATCTGGAATTGTTACTGTCCAGTCTCATTGTCTGGCAGGGAATAGGTCCTCACATGGTAAACAGAGACTTCGATCAAAGGCAACTTGGCCAAATAGACTTTGTGGAGTCAAAAAGTAGGCAGGGAGTGTGTGCAAACAGCAGACAGGGAAATTATTATTATGATGGAAGAGGTTTATGATCACAGACCACTCCAAACTGGAATTCTGGGCTGTGCTGGTTCACATGGGGAAAGACCAGGGATGATCAGGAGGTGGAAGAATTAGAGGGAGATTATAATCCAGAGCCTTTTTGGAGTTCTACAGGAAGGAATGAGTGAAGTAGGGTAGGTATGCTGAGCAAGTTCAGGATTGGATAGTTTGAATAATTTCAGTTGATTCTGTAGGGGTAGGCTCTAATTGTCTGGTATCTGTCCGAGGGTGATTTACAGCAGAGGGAATATTGGCTTGCATGGGAGAGGCTGATAAAAGAGATAGTTGAGGTTGTGAGCGTTGGATTGGTTGGTTTCTATGTCAAAAGCTTACTAGCAGGGGAGTAATTTGCTACCTCTAGAAATTAACCAGCTCTGGAAAGAGTAGTCCCTCCAGGATCAAGGCCCCGAAGTCCAGAGCATCAAAAATACAGAAAGTAAGAAAATATGGACAATGCCAGATGAAATTAAAATCAAATTCAAAAGTGGTATAGAAATAGCTGTTTTAAATAATTTTCACCTTTTACTTTTCAAAAATTATTAAAAATTTTCTCTTAGGTAATTCATTTAAGATGCTTATAGCAGAGAAAGATCAATTATCTAACATAAAATATTAATAATTTAGAATTTGTTCCATGGTTATGTTAGGCAAATTCTCATGTACCTGATATTTTCAATGCAAATAGGAATTCTGGTAGTAGTATTTCAATATGAAATGATTTTCATATGAAAGTTTGACTATTTTCTCTGGCTGACACCATTAAGTCTATGGTAATTATTTTTTCAGATTTTGGTGGGAGAAGTATTTTGTTAGAAAAATCTTTCCATGAAAAACTTCCTGGGGGAATAAAGTGGGATTCAAAAGAAATGTGTCAGTGATACCAAAAGCTTGGCCAGACCACTGGGAGCACGCAGAGGGTGGGGTACAGGAGAGGCCACCAGGGCAGACTGCGAGCCACCCAAGGCAGTGAGGCAAGGCGGCGGGCAGGGTTATGGTGTCTGGGTAACCAAGCTGGCACTTTGTGAATGGCCCAGCTCCAATGCAGAGTGTCCTGCTCCTGGCAGCAGATTCCCTGCCCTCAGGAAAGATGGTGGCAGGAGAAAGTATTATACTGAGCATGTGTGAGGCTAACAAGATAATCGGGTAGGGGGAAAAGCCCTCCTATCCCTTTCTAGTACCTGAGTTGGGGTGGAATAAGGGGAAGACAGGCACATGTACCATAGAGGTCAGAATGATGGCAAGGGGAGGTATGGGATCAAAGAAACCTGTCAATCTAGCCTGGGGAATAGAAGGGATTGGTGGGGATGGGGGGGAGTGGAACCTCCCAGAGTTCACAGAAGTTTGGGAAGTTAATTGGGCATTTTTGAGAAAACACCTGGCTCCTCCCACACCAAAAACTAATATAATCTCAATGGAAGTAATGGAGGCTGTCTTCACCCACTTTGCAAACATACTGGCTGGTGCATATGCAGGACCTTTTGATTTTGGAAGCTGCAAGGCTGATGGCAGTGCCAGCCCCACATGCAGGTTCCAGGAGGGAGTTTGAGGCCTGCCAGTAGCTGGGAGAAAAGCAGAGCTGCCTGGATGACCATTTGGCTGCCACCTGTGGTTCCTAACGAATGTTACTTTATATGGGAGAAGAAGCTCTGACTGAGGATGACTGGGCTTTTCTATGGGTTTCCTGGAGTGGATGGGCTTTGAGACAAGAGTCTGCCATTCTTTCATATTGCGCAGCATTTGAATAAAAACCTCTTTCCTTTCTCATCAACCTTTGTCTTTAGCATTTGCCTATCGGTAGTGGCAGGCTTCCAAAACCCTACTTTGGGGATAACATGACTATTGTTATTTATCCACAAAACCATAAAACTTTAAGACATTCACTTACACTGTATTTCAGTTTCCTGATCTGTAAAATGAAATATAGTAATTTCATGTCTGCTGACATCATGTTATGCTACTGTGATGCTACCTATATCAGTCCTGGAGTTTTATATTTTAGCTCTGAGTTCCACATTTCAAACTATCTGCCCAACTTGTTTTGTTTGTATCATCTATACCCCAGTCCCTGGTTGAGTCTCTACCAGTCATTTTAAACAAGATAATCCCACCCCTTAGAGACAGAGTGCATTGGGCACACAAGAGGTTGTCCCTCACATCCAAACTGGGTCATGTCGGAATCCTTTTCATGGGAAGGTTACATGAAAAATTCCTGTTGATCTTGACCTGTAATATCTAAACTTAGAGCTTTGAGAATCTCTAGTCCAGTATTTAGGCAGTAGAACAAAATAGTAAGCAAATATAAAAGAAGGAGGAGATTGAAAATGAGAAAGAAGGCAGAATTGTTATACAGATGGAAGGAGGCATGAGAAAATGGGGAACTTTGGCTTGTGATGGTTTTCTGGTCCCTCCATATAGTCTTTTGTGGGTAAGATGAATTCTCCACATTGGTGTAAAAAGGATTCCTTTGAATTCTTCTAATTATGTCTCTCCTCTTACTTTTGGGCTTATAAAACTCAGGTTTGTTTTGGTTAATCACAGTAAAGGGAGTCTTACCTAACGTATACAGAAGGACAAAACACTGGGACAGGAGAGTGACTAGGACAGAGAAGGGATTAAAATCAAGGTCACATGAGGAAGACTACAGAGCAAATTGTCATCCTGGAGATTAGAAGACTTCAGGAGTGGAAAAGTGTTCCAGCATTTTAAGACTATCATATAAAAACGAAGATTATATACTTTCTTCTGTATGCCCCAGGGGAAATATGGCCAACAGCCATAGAGAGGTAGACTTCAACTCAGATCAGAGTCTTCTGAGCTGACCCATAATGGTTTTTGAGTTCTCTGATACACCCTGAAATTAGTCAACTCAAGACAGATATCTTTTGGCAGGATAGCATAGAGATAAAAACATATGTAGATAATTTGACTATAAGAATTTAAGTCTTATTTCAATTTACTCAATTAATATTTCCAAATAACAATGACCCACTCCAGTCTGGACCTATTGCAGCTTTATATATTTCATAACATCAATTAACACTTGAGAACATATTATCTTCTAATGTTCCTTAATTGTTTTGTACTTGTAGGCTTCATCTTCCCAGATTATAAAATCCAGATTTTGGGTATTCTACTTATGTATTTTGGTAGAGATACCCTAAATAAATATTGTTTGAATTGAAATTATTACAGAAATCTTTGACAAAACCTTGGAAAAATATTGCACAATTAAAAAAGTAATTTCCTCAAAGGATGCTGGCACTATCACCGTTTCACCCTCTTTATACTTCCTCAGAGAGCACAATCTCTATTCGTAACATTACCTCCAAGGGAGTTGCTCGCTTTAAGTAGTTGACATACTTGTGTCTTGGTCTGTTGAACAATATTACAATGGTCAATTTGCCCACAAGTAACATTTTTAACTGCATGTTTTTATCTTGGGCCTTTCAGAGTAAAAATAAAAGTCATTTAAATCCAAGTTCATTTTCATTAACTCTATTTAACTGCAGAAAGCTCTGCTATAACATTGAAGAGAGCTTCACATGTGCTATGTATACTCCAATTGGAGATATAAATAATAGCTTCAAGCACTTATGAACGGTCTCCACGAATGAAAATATGTCCTCGATTTAACATGATTTGTGTGCTGGCTATATAAAAAATGAACTGATATTTTTCATTAAGTAACAAGATACAATTTCTGCCATATTTAAGCTGATTAAATGTCTGATGGATTTAATTTTATATTATTTTCTCCTGGCCCCCTGCCATTTAAAATTATAATTAAAATTTTAATAATAGAATAATTAATTGAATTTTTTATTTAAAGATATTAAATCATGAAGATAAATCAAGTCTCCTACCTAGTTAAAAATCCCAGACTCTTTCCTAAAGGTAACTACATTATCAGTATGATTTTTGATATCATTTAGAGACATATAAATTCATACAGTTAACTGTTTTTCCATTTCCATAAATGTTGCTTATATTTTCCTATAATTTACTTTTCTACAATATCTTTGGGAATTATTTCATATCTCAAAATTTCCTATTTAGAAATTTAATACATACAGAGTGAATTTTGTGATTTGTATCATGATTTACTTTATTTTCCACAAATGGATAATAGCCAGCTTATTGAGCATAGTTGATTAAATAACTTATCATTCTTAATGATGTGTAATGTTGTTTTTATTATTTATTAAATTCAAATGAATATACAGGTATATTTCTTAGTCTTTTATTCTCCTCCATTGTTACATTTGTCTTATATTCACCAAAATGAAAATTTTAAAAATTTATTATTTTATAACTTGTTTTAAATTTTAGTACAGCAAATCATTTCTCATTTTTCTCTTGAAAACATTTTTGGATCAGTTTCAGCATTTTTGTTTCTTGGATTAAAGTTGATAATGTTGATTTTTTAAAAAATGAGCCAAATATTTCTGCAGAAAAACGGGTTTACTCAGAAAAAACAAAGAATTTCAATTTGGGACATGCAGTCTAATGCAAACCATGTTCAAATCCAGAGAAACAAAGAAGAGGAATAGTCTTTTGTGGATTTGGCAGAGGTTGTTGTAAACAAAGAGGAAGAAATGAAAAGTTCAAAGTGCAGTGACTTCTCATTGGCTGAGTTATGGCAGCTTCCTGTTGACTGAGTTATGGCAGCTTCCTGTTATTGGGCAAAGAGGAATCTTTTCTTCCTCCTGCTGAGGACCTAAGTTAGTATCACTTCCTGTTGAAGATTCAAGGTACTTTTTTTTTCTGTTGGGGTCAATAGTGCAACTTGAGTGACACGTGTGTGAGAATTCTTTCTTCTAGCCTCCTGACTCTGTTTTAAATGAGGTTTCTGATTATTAATTTTCATAGCTTTTAATTTGTGAAATTTTGTTTAAAAAAATATTTAGATTCTCAATGACTTTGCATGGAGAATTCATGTCTTTAAATTATTGAATATTTCTCTAGGTAATGTTCTATATCTTCAATTATTTTGTAACTTTCTGATATCATTCAGTTGAGTTTTAGATTCTCATCAAATCTTTTTTTTTAAACGTATTACTATAATTTTTTAAAATATATTTTATTGCTATTTTAAATGGATTTTCTTTAAGTAACATATTTACTAAATGATTTTTATTACTACTGTATAGGAATCTCACCAATTTTATGCTTATCCCAAAGCTAGTTAGTTAGCTATGTATTAATTCCATTTTAACACAGTATTTTCTTAGATTTGTTAAATAGAATAGCATATAGGAAAAGGTAACTTCTGCCAGTATTTATACCTCTGTAGTTTTCATTTTTTGTTTTATTGCATTGGCATGTGTTATAGTTGCATGTACTATCTCCTTGAAAATTTCCAAATTTAGAATATGGTCTAGAACCTGTTTTCCTTAGCTCTGAGACTTAATCTCATTTCTGAAACTCAACATAGAGCACATCCATTTCTCTACTCTTGAATAGTTTACATAATACAGGATGTATCTGTTTCTTAAGGTTTGTTAGAACTTGCCCGTTACACCTTACCTTATTATGTATGGTTTTAAGAGCATTTATCTGTGCTCTTTATTTTCCATAGTAAGAACAATGCTTATTCTTTATGAGATAAATTTTTTATTTTTCTAAAAAAAGTGATTTTGTTATAATTTCAAATTTACTGTTGTAAAGTTAGATGTGGTACTTAAAAAGAATGGATCTTTGAATATAATTAAGCCTTCTGTATAACTCCCAAATTGTTGTTGGGGAAAGTCATTGAGAGTGGTGACCATCAGTTGACCCATGAGCTAGCAGGCAATTGAGGCTCCTCACTCCCTCCCATGATCTTGGAGAGTATGTTCTTTCCACCATTCCTACAGCAGGAGCCATTTCAAGGAGTAAGGCTTGAAAGAGCAATGTGCTCTTGAGACCATCTGGATGGCATGTATGACTGAACCCAGTTAAGGCCTCTATAGAAACTTTAAGATTCTGGTGGGTGGATGTGGAGGTCTACTCATCTCTCACCCCAAGACAAACCTTGTATACCAGTTTAAGTACATTTCCTTGCTTATCAAATCTGCTGCCTACAAATCTGGAGTGATCTGCTTTCTCTTTGGTCTTTTCTTGCCCTTCATATTCAGGGGCCAGTTTGGAAACAAATAATTGTTTGTTTCATGTCTTTAGTTTTCTTAATCAAATTTGCTGAAGGTTTCTCTGTGTTATCTAGTGGACCACTAGAGCCAGTACTGTTCCAGGAGGTTGGGACCGTATTCTCTGTTTCTCACTCTTCCACTTTCTTTCCTTACTCCATTTATTTTTTACTACCTCACTTTCCTTTTATCTTCTTCATTTTTTGCAAACTTTCTATGTGGGAATATGGGACTTAATGATCCCAATAACTACCAAAATGCCCCATCTCCCATAGCACTTGAAAATATTTCTAGCAATCTTTAAGTTCTATCTATAGTGGCTTGAAAGTAATAAATATAAAATTTCCTTTATGTTTATAGAATTTTTTTAAGTTGTGTGTTTTTTGAATTGTTCTGAGTGAATCACAGTAATTGGAATTTTTAGTTAATTGTTCACCAAATAGATATTTAAACCTTGCTTCTTCCATTATTTTCTCTCTTATCTCTTCTTGCAGATTATTTTTATTTGTTTCAAAAATGGCTTCCTGTATTTCAGGGTCTGTAGTCAATATTTTATTATTTTTCTTTTGGATTTTAAGCCACAAAATAGTTTAGCTAGGACTTGTAACTGTCTTTGTTAGCACTATCACCATACTTTTGTGTTTTTATTAATTCCAGATGTCCTATTTTGTTCCAATATGAAATAACTTAAGAGAAATAATAAATATTAGAGGAAATATCATTAATAACATCCTCCTCTAAAACACACATTAAACTTTCTCTGAAATAGTCAAATCCACAGACAAAGGAGAGGACATTTTTCTTCTATTATTGTATATGTTAAGTGAGAAGTCTTCAAAATCTGCTGCATAATTTTCAATTTTTACTTTAAAACTTGTGTGATAAAGACAAGATGTGGTTTATCATTCATAAATTATTATAGTGATGTGTTGTTTGAGACTCTCAACATTTAAAGGCTTTTAATTTTTAATAATAAAGTGTACTATTTATTTCCTTAAATTGTTAGTGTTATACACACTTTAGTAAAGGGCAACATGAGTTGTTCTGTTTGTTTATTTTTTTACTTTTCTGGAGCAAAGGAGAACTTTTAATATGATAATAAATCTTCAGAATAGACTTTATACAAATATGTGTAGAGGTTGAGGTAACATTCCAGGTTTATTTCAAATTTTAATTATCTTAGAAAAGAACTATTAATTCCACACAATCTCACATAAAATAACACCAGTGAGAATAATTTCTAAAAAATGTTTTGGGATATTTAACCCTGAATTTGTTCCATATGTATCAGCACATTGATTCCTTATGCCACCTCTTCACAATTCAGTTCTAACAGGCCTTTTACTGAACACTAAAAAACTGAGGGGACTTTCAAAAAAGAAGGCCAAAGGTGTTAGCCAACAACATACTTGTTGGAATCAGTTTATCTCTTTTCTCTTGATTGATATTGCTCAGCCCTGTAACTGCTTTTTCTGTCAAAGGAGATGGTTCTCAAACTCCTCACAGGTTGTACTGGTATTTTCAGGAGAAGAACTTGGAGCCACACATTGACTGCCAGAACTTTTCCACTCTGGGCTCTCCAAGAAGGCCCAATGTTTCTTGCTATCCCATATGACCCAACACCCACAAGTTAAATAATGACTGCATGGTAATTTCTATGCTGTCGTAAAAAAAAAAAGTTCTTTCTGTGCAAATAAGATCTTCCCCATGTTTGGTCCAAGAAAGGGCAGGGGGGAGGGAAGGAGAAAAGAGGAAAGGGAGGGGGAGAGAGACAGAGAGAAAGAGAAAGAGAGAGCACACAACTGAACTTGCATAAATGGGAGAGAGAGTATGTACACATTAACAAAGGTGGGTAGTAATCAGAGAATGATTTTTTGAATAAGAAAAGCATGAGAAAATAGGCATCTTGTTTCTGATGTTTGGGAATCTAGTCCATAAATTTTGCAATTTTCTCTTGTTCATCATCAAATTACAAAGTATTCTCCAGCTTGAGAAATACTTAGGGCCTTTGTCAGATCTCCTTTGGGGAAGTAAATGGTAAACAGTGCATTAGAGGGGAAATAGCTAGAGAACCGCTCAAAAGTTTGCTAATAGAACTTGTTTTATTGACAATAAAACTTATAAAATGTAGCACAGATGATGTAATATTAGAACATTTCAGAATCACACTGGCCACACTGTAATGGAAAATATGAAGGGTACCTTCTCATTGAATCCATAACCTTGTCTTGTTTCTGCATCATTTCACACTTTTAAAGACAGAACAATGTTGCCTTAGCAACAGAAGTAAAATATATTTTGGATACACCTGCTGTTTTTCTTGTATCATTTCAAAGTACAATTTGAATGTGCTGGCATGCAAAGTGATCCTTAATTTAATGAATATACAGTTTTCACAGACCTGCTATAAAAAAAAGATCTATTTAAATTAGTTTTCAAGATTGTAGATGGTTAGGTGTGGAAAATAAATATCTGCTGTTAATGAAATATATTAGCATAATAACTGCCTGATTAAAATTTAGATGTTTATGTAATAAAGTATGGACACAAAGATAGCAAAATCCCACTTATTACTTGCATTTAACAAAAAATATCAATAAAATATTTAAGAATATATTAAGATATATCTAATTTTTAAAATTATGCATCAAGTCTCATGCCATGTACTTCAATGACCCAATTAATAAAATAGCTGTTTCTGTTCAGAGCTAAGCAGACCTAATCATGTAAAGTCACTTTAAAATTAAAGGTGCACGTCACTTTAAGTGAATCTGATTATAAGAAAACTTGGTCTTATGCAATATGTTTATCTCACAGGGGAAAGAGGGAGAAACACCACTATGTCTCAGGCACTACCACAGGACGCTTACCTAAATGAATTCATTGCCCAGCTGTCCCTGGACAAATGAATTCTGTTACTTGCCACTTTACAGAAAGGAAAGAGAGACCCCAACAGGTGAAATACGTTTCTCAAGATTCCAAAGCGATGGAAGGGCATTGCTTGCTTTTAACCCTGGCCTCCGCCTCTCTGTTGTTCCAGTTGCACTTTCTTTTGGGTTCTATTTTGACACACTTTGTTTTTTAGATGAATTATCTAATTCATTAACATCAACTCTAATTTCAGATATATTTTATTTTAAATACTTTACACTACTGTTTGTTTAATGTTTTCTACTTGTTTAATGTTTTCCTTCCTCTTTTGATTTCTTTTCTTTAGACTTACTATTCTATTTTTTTTGCCTTTAATTAACCTTGGAAGTTATATATGCTTTTATTTTTACTTTAGTTATTACTTCAGAAATTGGATCATTTATCCTTTACTTATTAAAGTTTAATATAGTTTGGAACTTTTTTTGTTTTCCAGAAAATAAATCTGTTTCTGTTGTTCGTTACTTCTGCGGTTCTCAATCAAGTTTCTTTTCTCTTCATAGGCCTGATTATTTTTTATCGTGTGCCAGACATTGTATATGAAAAAATTATTTATATAAAAAACTTGAGGACTAGGATGGTATCTTCCTCTAAAGAAGATTTTTGTTTCTTCCTGCCTGACATTTATAGTTCCTAGACGGCCTGGGAATCTCCTTAATCCATTTTGATTAGTGAGTAACTCAAAGTTAGGATGCAATTCCATGAGTCCTGGCAGATACCTAGTCAGCTCCTCACCACGCACAAGAGTTCAAGGACACACCTCTCCGCTGCATTGGATGCACATTTGCCTCCCTTGCCCCATGAACCTGCTCAGCCTTTCAGCCTCCCTAAAGCCCTACTGCCCCTGGGATGATGAAAGTCCAAGAGCAATTGTTCTCAAATGCCTTACTCACATCTCTGGATTTCCAATGTCTCTCAAGTCGTGGCCCAGTAATTCTGCATGCCCTTGTTAGCTGTCCAGTTCCTACAAGCTTATGTATATGATAATTAAACATGTATTTTTTTTCTAGTTATCCTCCTTGGAAGGGTCTGAGTTATCTAGAACCTGAGTACAGGGAGCCTTTTTTTGGCAATTCAAATATTATTCCGAGTTTAAAGAAATACTAATTTTTTCAATTGCTTGATGACCAACTAGTAAAGAAGTAGGTATTACCATATAGTTATAATTTAGATACCGTTTCTCTGAAATTGTATGTTTTTAATAGGATAAAAAAACGTACCGAACAATAGGCCAACTTCAGAAAATACTATCAAAATAGATTCTGGTTCTGAAATGTACATGAGCATTTAAATATATGGTTTCACAAGCAAGATGACTGGGGAAAGAGTTTAAAGGTGATATATGTCACAGCCAGTTAGTGGTGTGGAGCTTGAAGTGTGAAGAATGGTCGGATTATTGAGGCTTTGATAAGGAGTTTGAATTTCATTTTTAAAAAATGGAAAACTTTGACAAATTTTAAGCAGCAGTGACAAGATCTAATATATAGTAAAAATAAAAAACTGCTCTGTCTGCTCTGTGGAGGACTCCTGGCAGGGGATGAAGGGGGCAAGGCTGGATCACGGAGAGGAGTTAGTGAGAATTACTGCAGTCTGGTGAGAGAGGACGGTGGCTGAGCCCAGGCTGTGCCAGTGTCTGTGGATAGGAGTGGACATATTTGAGATACTTTTTATGAGGACATATGTTAGGTCATTTCATTTTTTTAATGCTTCTCCTTGGAATACTTTTCTTCATTCTTGGATGGCAATATGTTTCTACTCTTCAACACCTTATAAATTCATTTCCAAATTTGGAAGGTTGAGAAAGTTACCCAAATTGTGGATGTGCACAGCATTTTTTATACTGCATTATAGGACTTTCTGTGCAACTTGTTAACTCTTTGTTAATTTATGTGTCCTTTGCTATCACTATGCTGTTCAGGGACATTGTTTATAGCATCACAGCTGACAGTGGTGTCAGGCAAAATGGCCAGCACCGAATACGTAATCAGTAAGTGTCCTCTAAACGAGAGCTTGTTTGTCATTTGTAAATATTTTACTATTTTGACTGCTTTCCCTTTGAATAGTTTTTACTAAAGGGGCTTATCTGTTCTTAGAAAAATGCAACATTTAAAATAAGTAATGCATTGAAGATCTATATTTAGAAAAATACTTGTCTTTTGTTACATTTTAATTTTCAAATGTTTTATTGTTTATGCTATTACAGTTGTCCCGGTTTTTTCCCCTTCGCCCCCCTCCACCGAGCCTACCTCCCACTTCCTTAGTGAAGCCCCACATCATGTCCATGTCCATGGCTCTTTCATGTATGTTCTTTGACTCTTTGACTAATCCCTTCACCTTCTTTAAGTCCCACCTCCTCCCCCACCCCTTACAGCTGTCAGTCTGTTCCATGATTCCATGCCTGTGGTTCTATCTTTCTCATTCATTTATTTTATTCATTAGGTTATTCTTATAAGTGAAATCATATGATATTTTTCCTTCACCGACTAACATATTTCACTTAGCAAAATAGTCTCCAGTTCTATCCATGCTGTCACAAAAGGCAGGAATTTCTTCTTTTTTCTTTTCTGTAGTATTCCATTGTGTAAATTTACCATAGTTTTTTTATCCACTCATCTACCGATGGGTACTTAGCCTGTTTCCAAATCTTGGCTATTGTAAACACAGGGCTACTATGAACACAGGGGTACATAAATTCTTTTGAATTGGAGTTTGGGGACTCTTTTTATTTTTATTATTGACATTTTATTTGTTTCAAATAAGCATTGAGTATATGCTGGGCATGCAAATAACAATAACTGTGCTTATAATAAGTACCATTTATTGCCTACCATTTTTATACATTATAGGGTATATTCCCAGAAGTGGGAACTGGGTCAAAAGGCAGTTCCATTTTAAATTTTTTCCACAGTGCATACTCTTTTCCACAGTGGCTGCACCAGTCTTCATTCCCACCAACAATAAATTACGGTTCCCTTAATGTACTGTTGGTGGGAATGCAGAGAAGAAAGTGAGTAGTGAAGCAGATATATTGTTAAATTAAGAGTGAGCATTAAATTTTACTTTATTGTAGTGATGAGGAAGCTGGACTGATTTAGTTTGGTGTCAAAATGCAGGTTCCATGCAGAGCCAGACCTATTTTGTGGGACAACTGAATGGAAGAATTTAAACAGCTATACAAAAGCATGTACTTATCTCCAAAATCAAGATGATGGTTTTATGACCAGTGTATATTTTCATGCTAGAGTAACTAGAAAGACTATGTTTTCTGCAGCAAACTTAATCTATTTTTAGCTCAGATTTATTTTTATGTTTTTACTGAATTGTAAAAAAAAAAAGATCTATCTACAGGCATATATACAGAGCTTTATAATGAAATACATTCACATATTACTATATGTGTGTGTATATATTTCATGTTATATGGAATATATTATATATGCATGTATTTTTTCTTTTTCTCATTTATTTGTTTGCTTTCTCTTCCCCTCCCCCAGGTGGATCTTACTATATGCAATTTTGAAAACTACATCCTGAAATATGTTATCATTATGATTTTTTCTTGTGAAAGACTGTAAATTCTGTTTTTTATTGACATTTACCCAAATGTTATCCAATCAGAATTGTTCGGTGGGATGTAAAAATTTAAATGGTAATTACAGCTGTTACTCCTTATTTCAAAAAGCTACTTATTCTGAAAGCTGATCTGCCTTGATTAATGTTTTATTGCAAATAAGAAAATCTTCATTTATTGATTGATCTAAATTTCTAATGAGTTTTCCTGCTTGCTTGCTTATTTATTTGTTACAAATTTATTTACCTGTATGTTAGTTTTATCATTTCTGGGGGACCTATAAAGATCCTCATAAAGATTTACTAAATGAAATTGAGCAAAATAAGTTCTTCAATAAATGCACCTCATGGTCATCTGGTGCCCAACTCTGTCCTTGGTCTCTGAGGTGACTTGTAATGTGTGGTGACAGAGGTTTTGCCTTCCCACATTCTGTCTTCCGTTTATTTAACTTTTTGCAGATCTGGATTCATTTTTTTTAGAGACTGTGAAAAAGTCCACCCATGGTTGACATTTGGATCTGTTCTTGTTCTGTGTATGTTTATTGCTTGTTTATAGGACTGGGAAATTCCCCAGTGACTGGCACCCACTTATTTGTAAGTGGATCAAGAAAATGATTTTGGTCCAGTTTCAATTGTGCTTGAAAACATAGTCATTGAGGATTTATGAATATTTTGTGCCTTTATACTGACTTTGTCATGCTTGCAAAACATTTTAAAGGCAAAAACAGAATTTCTCTTCTGAAAGAGCTCACCTTCCTTGTAATTAGTGAGATGCTCTGCTGTTTTTATTTCAAAACATTGTTGCTGGTTAAAATTGTAGCCAATATTATCATCATTTTGTCTTTAGGTCTTTCTATAATGATCACTCTCCTCTGACAACTCATTGGTTTTGACTTCCCCAAATTTAGATATCAGCTGACATCATTACCAAAAACAGACAGTCATAAGACTCTGTTTGGGAAACTGATTAAAATATCCAGAAGACCTTAATCTAGAAACAGATGATTCTGTGAAAGCAGACCGCTAAGTCAAGTCCTAGCTGTAAATACTTAATTATGTAGACTTGACTGTAACTTATATAAGGGAAATTTAATGATAGTCAATGTTATCTTTTCTGATGGGTATGCTATAAAACAATTTTCTTTTTCTTTGGCTTTTTTCTAATCCTCAGTTTATCAGGCCACACCTGTGCAAATTAAAATAAAAGTCTTTGTAAATGGTGTCTTGTGCCAAGCAACCTTTTAGAATTTTGGGGAAAACAAACCTTATGGAAAAATCTTAGTATATTTCATAACCTAATGGTCATCATCGAAACTTAAAAGTGGTTAATATGTAGAAAATAGTGATTGTATATCAATTTGTTTTATATTCAGAATTAATTAGATAAATGGTCAAATATTAAAAATACTTTTCATGGCAATGTAGTTATTTGCATATTTTAATAAAAAATCTATTCTTTTTTCCACAAGAATTTAATTGGATAAACTAAAATTTGTATCCAGGACCATTCCAGAAATGTTATATTCAAAGTTAAATTCAATGTGGATAGTAGAAGTTGCCAGGGGCTGAGAGGAAAATGGACTGGAGAGTTTTCACTTAACGGGTACAGTTTCGGTTTTGGATGATGAAAAGGTTTTGGAAATAGATAGTGCTTGTTGATGGTTGCACAACATTATAAATATAATGAATGCTATCGAATCATACATTTAAAAATGGCTAAAGTGGCCATTTTTTTTTTTTTTTGGTTAGGTAAATTTTACAATAGAATTTTTTTAAAAAAAATCACTAAATTAAGTGAAATTGGGTTATTAAAAGGAAGGGACTCTGTCTCACTTTTGGAAAGAGTACCTCAAAGTCCTTTCAGGAAATTGGTCTGATATTTATTGTCAAATGTCAAAAATAATACAATTTAGTAACATATTTGATGTCCTTTATTCAAGGGAACACAGTCCAATGAGTGGGGGAGTGCACTGCCTCCCAATCTCTAGAGCACCCTTCTATGGGGGTTTTGGGCAGGAGCGAGGTTTGGAGAGAATTAGAAGCAGCAATGCAGAAACAGGGCATGGCTGGCTGGGAGGTAGTGGATTTACTGGTAAGGCTAGGGTGAGGTGAGCTGGCTAAAGCTGAGGTGGAAGCCTGTGGTTAATGTATGTTAGGTTTCCTAGCATGGAGGGTGGGTTGCTTCGGTTTGGATTTGTGATGTGGGCCAGGCCCCTGAGGAAACCCTCATTTTGTAGGTTCTGATACACACATTTCCTTTATCACTACTCTGGTACTTATGAGCTCCAAAGTCTTAGAGATGGTAAAGAATTCACTTCCTGGCAGGCAAGGAACAGTGGTGAACCTGAGGACTTTCAGAGAAAGACACACAGAGTATTACTGGCACCAGTGAAGGAACAATACACATCACTATAGCCTTTAGAAGGGTTCCAGACACAAGTTTGCTCTCTAACCATAATATCTTATGACTTTATTTTGTTAAACATACAATAAGGTATATTAATCATCACTTCTTGTTGCATCTAAAACAAAGAGACAAAAATAGATCAGAGCATCAAATTAGTTATACCGAATCAGAAAGTTATGGAATGAGTATACTTGTTCAGATGCAGGCACCCGGTGCAGGATTCTGACCACTGGGAAACTCAGAACAAGTGAAAGTAAGATTTCACAGTTAGATTTCACAATCTGACTTGGAGAATCTATCAGGTCACTGAAAAGATTTAAATTTCTAAATGCCATGTATTCCAAGAGGTAATTTGTGATTGACAGGGCAATCCTAAACCTTTGGCAGTCCCAAATATGCTAAATTGCTGTTATTTCCTATCAAATGCAGAAAGTTTGGTTCTTCAACAGAACAAACCCAAACTTTATTCAATCACAATTTTATTATTGCATACTTATAGTTTTAAATACAGCATTCACATTTTATTCAGTGATCATTCTAAAATATAGAATCTCTTGCATAATGCTTTTGTACTGCAAATAAAACAAAACAAAACAAATAAGCCATACCTTACAGTTATCAAATGTCTATTCTTTTTCTTTATTTTAACTCTAAGAGAGCAAATGCTTTGAATTTGTAGAAATGTTTTATTACATACCTGTGAAAGTAACTTTTGGTGGTGCATATTTTATCAAGCATTCAATTCATTCTCTTTGGGTTTCCATAAAACGTGCAAAAATGTAAATTTGTTCCAGACTTTTTGTAGCTGGCATCGTATCTTTGTCTTTTTTTAATTTCATTTTATATTATTTTCACATTTAGACTAACTCAGGTAGCCAGTTTTATATGAGGTGACGGTTTGGCTACAGTCTTATTTATGACTTTGATCTGGCATTCTTCCTTTTAAAATAGTATAGTTCAGTTGGAGTTTTGAATTTTCTGTCACTTAAGTCACAGTCTTCTATGACTTCGATTTGGGTTTTGGAGTCTTTTCAATCTTCTTGTTGTGCTCCCATGTTACCTTGGCAGCTCGTGGTATCTGATGGATTGTTTGTCTGCCTGCACATTTGAGGCTGTAAACTCTTTTCTTGTTTTGATACTGTTTTGCTCTCAACAATTTAGCAGATTGATAGATAAGGTACTTTATTTTGTATTCCAGTAGATGGTGTTATAGTGTAAGTTTTTATGTTCTCTTACCTGCAATATGTGCGCCTCTGAGACGGAGGTGGAGCGGCATTGCTTTGTTAAGGAAGATGCCAGGTTCCCACTGTGACAGCATCACCTCAGTTAGGGTACCACCATTGGGGTGGGGTAACAGGGTGGGGGTGGAGAATCAGTTTGGTGAGCTCCCGGTGAGAAATTCTTTTTAGTGATGCCTGTTGGGTCCACTGTGTTTTTGGAGGATCCCTACTGCCTCTAGGCTCGGCCAGGATGGGTGGGGCGGGGGGGGCATGTTCAAGGTTTAGGGGCTCCACCCTACCATCAGCCGTGGCTGTCAGCACTGCTGTACTGTTTAGGTGTCTCAGCTTTCTCTACCAGGCTCTGCCACGACGGGGACGGGAAAGGGGTGCCTTTCCTGCAGGGCCACTGGCTCTGCTGCTTCACGCACCAGGTGGTAGTGACAGCTGCAGCCTGACTTCCCCACCTCTGTTGTCCTCGCAGGAGCCGCAGAGGGTGCCAAGCTGCATCAGTAGCCCTTCACCCTGTCCTGCCTCCCTACTCATCCACGCTGCCCACCTTCCTATGTGCAGATGCTGGATCTTTCAAGTGTGTTTGTGTGTTGAACCAGAAATCTTTTGTTGAGTTATTGTTGTCTCACCTGTCATAAATTTAAGGGAAGAAACAAAGGAGTCTTCTCACTCCATACCAACGATGACAACCTTGTAAGAAGTCTTTTGTTGGGATCAGTTAGAGGATGTTGCCTAACTCCCCTGGTCTCTCCCTCACACTCTCTGGCCTGCTGTAATTTATTTTAGGAGATCTCAGAATTTTTTCTCTTGTCACGTCACAGAGGCTTGATTACTTTTCCTTAAAGAGTATAATTCTGGTGACTCACCGGAGTAGTGAAGTTTAACAATGGTGATTAACTTCAAATCTTTTCTTCCCCCGTCCCTACCAGGAACTCTTATCAAGGGAGAAGGAGTGGATTTAAATTTTCATAACAAGTGTTACTTTTCTTTACCATACTTTTCTAGTCACTTACTCATAACTAGCTGCACCACACCCTTCTGTCCTTTATCTGTAACTGAAGATGGTACTTAAACCTGAATTCTAATGTTACCGAAACAAACGCCCACCCCTGGGGTCTTTTTCACTATGGTTCTTCTTTGCCCACTGCCATACAGGAATTGTGGCTCTCAATACCAGAGTTTGGTAAAAAAAAGAAAGGAACTATTTATTGAAAAGTTATACAAGTTTAAGGTAATGGTGGAATGTCGCCATTAAACCCCAAAGTCCCTTTAAAGCACGCACAAACACACGCACAGTCCTGCATCCCTTTGCCAAACCGTGCCAGTCAGGGATACCGAACCTCAGGGGAAGAAAATAGAAGTCTGTAGCTCAGCTAAGCTCCCAATCTTAATACAAAACCACATCCTCATGTCGACCCAGGGAATCCTGCATTCTCTCAAACCATTGAGAGAGTGAGAGCTCTGCATGGCTGCTACATCTCGCTTTCCTGCTTCCTAAACTGCGTGGTCAAGGGAGCCCACTCTCCAATCCCAAACTGCATGCTTAAATTCCTCATGGCTGCTGCACCTGGGTTTAAATCCCAGCTCGGATCTTCCTCCCGTAACCCCATTTCCGGCTCCTCCCACAATTGGCTACACCTGCCAGTAGTATGGTTTCTTCTGCCTTTCATGGCTGCCATTGTTAGTCTGGGCAATTGTGGCCCTGTGGCATGGACCGAACCATCTCTAAGCTCTCTTGCAGGTTCTGTAACTGGGGGAGCTGCCTCCCAGCTACATCACGGATCAAAGTCATACATATTTTCCTGGCTCCACGCAGGCTATGAATTTAGCCTGCTGTTACTGATATGCAAAGTAACTCCAAATCCCTGTGCTGCTGCTTTTCCCAGCCTCCCAGCTAGGCTTGCATGGGGTCCCCAGGGCCTCTGGGCCTATGCCCCATTAAGTCTACACTCTGTTAAACCTACACTCCGTTATACTAAGTCATCTCTGAATTACTCGTTTTTCTTCGGGTGTCTCCCATTTACACATGAGGTAGATGTGTTAATAAACTTCTGTTTGTTTTTCTCTTGTTAATCTGTCTGTTGTCACAGAGTTCCCAGATGAGAATTTAGAAGGGTAGAGGGATTATTGTTTTATTTCCCCTAAAACTAGATACTATAGCCTAGTCAAATTAAAGCATAAAACTGTTCATCACAACAATCTTCTTGCCATATTTGGTGATACACTATACCAATAATACAAGTCCAGCATTAGGCCCAGATCTCTACGGGTGAGAGTCTCACCAGTGGAAGAAATCTGGAGAAAAACTTAACCTTCTTTAAAGGTTTCTTTATTTCTTTAACAAAACTTATTTGGTACTTATCATGTACCAGTGTAGGAAAGGGAAAATAATTACTCTCTAGTCCTCTGGGCTCTTAGCTAAAACACCTTGTAATAACAGACAGATTAAAAAGGGGAAAACATGAGCATAGTAATATGTATACCTCATGTATACACGAGAGATATGCAGGGAAACTGAATAAAACTCTCCAAAATGGCTCAAGCCTCGACCTTAAATGCCATTTCTAGCTAAGAAAAAAAGGAAAGATATTGAGGAGAGGCAGTTTAAGGAAGTTATATGGGAAAATACAGTAAATAAATGTATGGTGTTATGCCAATTTAAGTCTGTGCCTTCTCTATAGATAAGTGTTTCTGGTGGTTTAGAGCGTTATCCTCTTCTTGGTACAGAGAGAGAGATGCTTACAAATGGAGATTTTCTTTTTTTTAAAAAACTGTATTTTATTGATTATGCTGTTACAGTTGTCCCACTCTTCCCCCCTTCTTGCCCCCCACCCCCTTACCCCACCTTTCCCCACCCTTTAGTTTTGTCTATAGGTCATACACATAAGTCCTTCTGCTTCTGCACTTCCTATACTATTCTTAACATCCCCTATCTGTTGTCTACGTACCATTTATGCTACTTATTCTGTGCCCCATTCCCACCCTCTCCCCCTACTACTACCCTGTTGATATTCCTCCATACCTTATATAACTCCCTTTAACATTTCATACAATAAAGGCTGGTTGGTGATGAACTTCTTGAATTTGACCTTATCTGAGAAGCACTTTATCTGCTCTTCCATTCTAAATGAGAGTTTAGCTGGATAGAATATTCTTGGATGTAGGTCCTTGCCTTTCATGACTTGGAATACTTCACAATCCAGCCCCTTCTTGCCTGTAAGGTCTCTTTTGAGAAATCAGCTGACAGTCTTATGGGAATTCCTTTGTAGGTAACTGTCCCCTTTTCTCGTGATGCTTCTAAGATTCTCTCCTTATTTTTAATCTTGGGTAATGTAATTATGATGTGTCTTGGTGTGTTCCTCCTTGGGTCCAACTTCTTTGGGACTCTCTGAGCTTCCTGGACTTCCTGAAAGTCTATTTCCTTCGCCAGCTTCGGGAAATTCTCCATCATTATGTGTTCAAATAAGTTTTCAATTCCTTGGATTTCTTCTTCTCCTTCTGGCAGCCCTATGATCCGTATGTTGGGCCATTTACAGATGTCCTGGAGGTTTCTGAGCCCCTCCTCCGTTTTTTGAATTCTTGTTTCTTCATTCTTTTCTAGTTGGATGTTTTTTTCTTTCTGCTGGTCCACTCTGTTGATTTGAGTCCCAGTTTCCTTCTTATCCCTATTGGTTCCCTGCAGATCTCTCCTCATTTGTTCAAGCAATTTCGATAATTTTTTGTCGAATTCTGTGAGCATCCTGATTACTAGGGTTTTGAACTGCGCATCTGATAGGTTGTCTATCTCTTGGTTGGTTATTTCTGGAGCTTTGATCTGTTCCTTTCTTTGGGCCATTTTTTTTTCCCTCGGTGAGCCTGTTACTGTAAGGAGGGCGGAGCCTAGGGGTTCACCTGGGCAGGGAAGCTCCCGGTAGTTGTGCTGTGACGTAGCCTGTGGGGGCAGGACCTGAGAGCACAATGGCACCTGCTCCGCTCTCCACACCCACACTGCCTCTCGCAAGCAATTTGAGCCCCTCTGCACTGGCTCCGGGGGTCGCTCCGGGATCGGTGGACGTGCTGCATAGCTCCAATCCCCCGTGGGTCTCTGAAACGAACTCTCCTGTGAGGCCAGGAGTTCCTCTGCCACCGACTCCACTCCCACAGGTGCTCTCAATCTGCACCGATGGGTTGTGCCCTGCTTTCTCTCCCGGTCTGTCTGAACGTGAATGCAGACCTGCCCGGCCCACCAGTCTCGGCCCCGCTGGGTCCAGATCAGCTGGGTGCTGGCCGCACTTCAGTCAGGCCCCCCGTCTGGGTGTGCTGCAGCCCCGCGGGAACCGACCCTCTAACCATGGTCCTGCCATCTGCTCACCCGCTTGCTGCGGCGTCGCCCAGCGCTCTCCCTCTGCCCTGCTCCTCCCAGCTCACCAGACTGGATGAATGTATCTTCTTTAATTCCTTGGTTGTCGGACTTCCTCTCAATATGATTTTCTGTCAGATCTGGCTGTTTTTGGTTGGGTAAATTTCTGTTTTTTTCCTTGTTTAGCTGTGCAAGGAGGCACAGCACGCTCACCTATGCCGCCATCTTGTCGGAAGTCCAAGATTTTCTTTATGAGTAGAAATGTTCCTTAGAAAAGGAACCTGTTTTCAAAGCTTCTTCTTAGTCTGCTGTTTCTTAAAAACGATCAGCTTAGCCCTGGCCAGTGTGACTCATTGGTTGGAGTGTCATCTGCTAGACCAAAAGGCTGCAGGTTTGATTGTGGGTCAGGGCATACCCCCAGGGTATTTGAGCTCCAGCTAGGGTTTGTAGGAGAGGCAACCAATAGATGTTTCTGTCTCCATGTTTCTCTTCTTTGTCTCCCTCACACACACTCTCTTCTCCCTTCTTCTCTCTCTAAAAGCAATGAAAAAATGTCTTCAGGTAAAGATTAAAAAAGAAAATTATCAGCTTGTAAGTAATCCTTATACCAAAGAGACCTATTCTTGAGAGACATAGCTACCCTTTATAGACATTTTCTAAGCATATTGTAACTAGTCAATTATTTAAGTAACATTATAATGCTTTGGAGTAGGTTTCTTTATTAGACTTATTTTACATATTGAAATACATAAAAATTAATCAACTTGCCCAAAGAACAGAGCCCAGATCCAATCCAGAGTCTGGCTGAAGAGTAAATGCATTCACCCCCCTGCCACACTGTCCTTGTGTATTCAAATAAAGTCCAATCTCTTAAGAAACTGAGTTCCTGTGGAAGCTGAACGTATATTAATTTCCCATCATCCATCATATTAAGAAATTTTAAAATGTTTTCTTAATTATTAAACTCATGTAGTACAGCATAGTGTTGGTTTGGTGCTGTACAGAGCATTCCACTGATATTTACCACTTTGACTCTCAAATCCTATTCGCTAGAGCTATTTGAGTTTTGGTGGTATTTTATGAACTTTCGCTGCTGGGTTTTAATCAGCACTTGTCACTTGTTACCTTTGTCTAGCAGTCATAGTCATGGGAGACTGTGCTCTAGCCTCAGGTCTAGCTCAGCTAGTTTAACTTAGTTTAATTAGAGGCTGGTGTAGTTACCACACTCTAGGTCAACAGCCTAGATAAGGTCTCTTCTGCCTCTCGCATGGCAGAGAAATGATCACTTTAGGGACCTGGGAGACCAGACCAGAGAATGGCTTCCATGAGATGGTTAGAAAGGAGCACCTCACACAAAGTTTTTGTGAGTTAGTGCAGCCTCAGAAAGCAAATAACCAACAAACCCAAAGCAAAACAAAACAAAACAAAAACCCCCAACAAATCAAAACAAGTAAACAAACAAACAAAAATAAAAATGAGAATTAAAGTAGGAAAAAACAGGAGGGGAAAAATGTGGGAGTAGGAAGAGTTAACAAAAAGAAATAAAATATTGCTGGTCTAAAATGTTTCCAAAATAGCTACATTAGTAAAGGATGAAGGTCGATGCTATGAAAAGATGTTTGGTTTATGTGCACAATGGACAACAGGGAGGCTTCTCTGGGGAGAAGTGTTATTGTTATTGTTTACTAAATTACAGGTTTGGGAAAATATAGAAAACTACAATAAGAAAGTTATCCAGAATCCCCCCACTCAAAATAACTTTTAATATTTTTTTACTTTTATTCTTGAGTTTTTCATATATTTTACAAAATAGGTTTTTTTAAGTGTAAAATGTCATTGATTATAAGAGCAGCATTAATTTAAAAATACAGTTTCAGAAAACAAAATAAAAAATGACCACTTTAAATGTACACAAATGAAAAGATTAGATGAGAATATATGGTAGTTGTGGTCATAATTTATATATACACTTGAATCCTCTCCTGTTCAATTAGCATTTATAGAATAAAAGTTTTTTGTGGTAATACAACTCACAGTGGGCTGTATTTTAACAGCTGTTCATAATTCTACCTTGTGGATTTACTGTATTTATTTAACCTTGTATCACTGTCAGCATGTAGTTTGATTCCAATTATAAAGAACTCTTCAATGGGTGTACTTGTACATGAATCATTGCCAAGTGGCTTTCTAGATGAATTTGTTACAGTTTTATAACAGTGTCTAATGAGAGCTTTTTAAAAAAACGTCAATTTGTTTCTCAAATTGTGTGGGGGTATTGCAAGCAAAATAGGAAGTAATGAGGATGCTGAAACTCCATTTTGTGGTTGAAAGGGATTATATCTCAGAAGAGCTAAATTTAAGTCCTAGTTTTTCCACTTCCTTTTGACCTTGGACAATATTTAACATTTTCCCAGTTTTTCTATCTATAATATAACACAGAACACTTTTTGGCTAGTTTATAGTATACTGTACGAATCCAGTATTTGAACTTTTTTGAGAAATGCAAAGTACTATAATTTTAAATTCAAATAGAATAAAACCAAAGTGCTTTATAACTGTAGAATATAGATAGTAATCCAGACCCTGGGAACTAGAGAGTTTGACATTAGAGTTAGATCATCAGAGAGCTTTGATTTATTTTGGATTGTTTCAGAAGAACATAAATGTATGTTACCAGAGAACTTTGGGCTGATTCCATTTTTTTTTTTTTTGCATACTGCAGAATTTGTTCACTTTTTATCTCAGTATTGTATTATTTTAGCAATTCAAGTACATGGCAAATCAGCTTAGATTTGTTCTGAGAAATCTAATTGCGAAATAGTTGTGGAAAGGGAAGATAAGGTTATCCAACTGTCAAGAACTTTTATTTTTTGAAAAAGAAAAGAATCATAATAAGTGTATGAGAAAGCCAATTACGAGAAAGAAAGACGTGATGGAAGGGTCCCAGTGGTGTGGGAGTCAGAAAAGCGGAGACAAAAATAAGTGAAGTACTGAGATAACACTGGAGGTGCAGCCAGAATGCAGCCGGGGAAAGAGAGTTCTTGCTAAAGAAAAGAGACAGAATGTTAAGTTACAAAGTGATGTTGTCTGAAGTCCATCGAGGAAGAAAGGAAATGTAGGAGAGAACATCTGGAGCTTTTAAATATTTTTTTCTGATTTTTATTATAGTTGACATAAAATATTGTATTCACTTCAAGTGTATAAGACAGTGATTAGACTGTATATAACTTACAAAGTGGTCACCCTAATAAGCCCAGTACCCATCTGACACCACACATAATTATTACATTATTGACTGTATTCTCTATGCTGTACTTCAAATCCATATGACTATTTTTATAACTGGCAATTTGTACATCCTAATCCCTTCCCCTTTTTCACCCATTTGCAACCATCAGTTTGTTCTCTGTATCTATGATTTGGTTTCCATTTTGTTTATTTTGTTTTTTAGGTTCCACTTATACATGAAATCATACAGTATTTGCCTTTCTCTGTCCTCTTATTTCACTTAGCACAATACCTTCTGGGTCCATCTGCATTGTTGCAAATGGTAAGATTTCACTATTTTTTATGGGTGAATAATATTCCTCTGTGTATATATAGCAAGTCTTCTTTACCCATTTGTCTATTGATGGAAACTTCGGTTGCATTCATATCTTCAATATTGTAAATAATGCTGCAATAAACATAAGAATGCACATATCTTTCCAAGTTAATAATTTAAGTTTCTTAGGGTAAATGCCCGGAAGTAGACATATTGGGTATTCTGTGTCTTGTTCGTGTCTCGTTATAGATATAGAAATCTGTTTTGCCTGATCTAAATATTGCTACCCCAGCTTTTTTTTTCATTTTCTTGTTAATAAAATATCTTTTCTATCCCTTTGTTTTCAATCCCCATGTGTCTTTTGACCTGAGGTGGGTCTTTGTTAGGTTGTAGCATATGTATGGGTCTTGTTTTCTTACCTATTCAGCTATCCTATGTCTTTTGATTGGATCATATAATCCACTTATATTTAAAATAATTATTGATAGGTATGCAGAAAAATGTACACCTATCAATATTAGTTATTGATAGTATTCATATTTTTAGTATTCATATTTTTTATCTTTTTTCTTCTTCGTCTTAAAGAAGCTCCTTTAACATTTCTTCTAATGCTGATTTGATGATGATGAACTCCTTTAGCTTTTTCTTGTCTGAGAAGCTTGTTATCTGTTCTTTGATTCTAAATGATAATTTTGCTTGATAGAGTAGTCTTGGTTGTAGGTCTTTTTTCCCCCCATCACTTTATGTATTTCTTTTCAATCTCATCTGGCTTTTATAGTTTCAATGGAGAAGTCAGCTGACAATCTTATGGGAGTGCCCTTGTAGGTAACTAACTGCTTTTCTTTTGTTGCTTTTGAGATTCTCACTGAGTTCTTACTAAGCACATCTACTCTTCCTCTAAATTTATTGAACATTTTTATAACCAATATCTTGAATTTTAAATCTGGTAGATTGCTTGTCTTCATTTTGTTTTGTTCTCTTTCTGGAATATTGTTTTGTTCTTTCATTTGAGGCATGTTCATTTGTCTTCTCATTGTGGTTGTCTCTCTGTGTTTGGTTTTATGTGTGAGGTAGATCTACTACCTCTCCCATCATTAAAGTAGTAGGTGTGCTGTAAAGCCCAGTGGCCCAGTCTCCCTGGCCACCTGACCTGGTGTTCCACAGTTGTCCCTTGCATGGGTTTTGTGTGCCCTTCTATTGCAGTTGGATGCTTCTTTCACACATTGATGTTTCTTTCCCACCTCCCTCCCTTGCTTCCTCTCTCTCCAAAAATAAATAAAGTCTTTTAAAATTTTTTAAAAAGAAAAGAAAAAATAAGAGACTTAATTCTCTCTGATGAAAATAAACAAAGAAGACTTACCTTTCCCCTTTTTTAAGAACATTTGCTCTAGAAAACTTGTAAGTTCGTTCTCTGACTCTTTGAAATACATGTGAATCTTTTAAAAACTTAAATAAACCTCTTGTCAGGCTTATATCCCAGGATTGTTTTTCCCAAGGATATGGGCATCACATCTTTGAAATGTAATGAAGGAAGATGTGGCCCTATTTCCTAGTTTCTATGTATTGGTAGGAGCATAACTTTGCTAGCATTCACCTAACACCACGTCACAAAACTACTTCCTATCATACCAATAGGAGAAATTTCTTATTCTTCTGGACAAAATCTATTAGTTAACATAGGTGGTCATTCCAATTATCAGATCAATTTAGGATGAACTACTTGTGACAAATGGTGTAGTCAAGCACTCTTTCTTTTAGTTTTAATTATTTTATTGATTAATTTTTTAATTCTCACCCAAGGATATATTCATTGGTCTTAGAGAGAGAGGAAGGTGGGGAGAGGAAAAGGGGAGAGATGAGAGGGGGAGACAAAAGAGAGTGAGAGAAATATTGATGCAAGAGAGAAATGTGGATTGCCTGCCTTCGAAATGTGTCCTGACTGAGGACTGGACCAGCAACCTGAGGATGTGTTCTGGCTGGAATCAAACCTATGACCTTTGGAGTACAGGACAATGCTCCAACTGGTGTGTCACACTGGCCAGAGAAAATCCTCTTTCTTCAGAACTAGTTCAGGTTCACATTAGAAACATAATGGTGTGTATCTACTTTGCTACAGGAACAGAGGAATTGACTGGTATCTTGGCACTGTCTTTAGCAGATTGCTTGTTGTACATAGCACATTCTGGTTTAATACTTAGTCAATAATAAAATTGTTTTCCTTCTCTTCTGCCTTTGTGAAGAAGGATCCTGGCTTGGGAGGAGAATTTGTTTTTAATTTTATCTCCCCGACGACCAAAGGTCACAGAGCAGTGGTAATGATAGAACAGTTAAGCAGTTAGTCACTAGGTTCCCAGTTCAGAGTTCTGTCCAGTAAATCACCTGCTACTAACTAAAGAATTCCTGTTTAGATGTGCATGGTCGACATTTTCAATGTATGTAGACGTTCTGAAACTAGGAATATTAATAAAGGTAAGTGTAAAACACTGTTTTTACTTCAAAGGAGATAATGACTTTCTGAATTTACAAATGCATTTTAATATGTCAAATAGGGGAAGATGGATTCAAGTTTCTGAGATACACTCCCAGTACTTATCTTGAAACTGGAAGTTTCTATCTTTTGATCATTTTCCTTTAATTTCTCCTCCCCCCTATTCCCTGCTACCTTCTCCTCTGGTAACCACGAGTCTGATCTCTTCTTTGTTGAGATTTTAAAAATTTTGTTTTGTTTTAGATTTCACATATAAGTGGATTCATACACTATTTTTGTTTGTCTGATGGATCTCACTTAGAATAGTGCTTTCAAGGTCCTTCCTTGTTGTTGTAAACAGTGGGATTTCTCAATTTCCTATGGCTGAATATTATTTCATTGTATACTTCAATGTCTTCATCCATTTATCCACTGATGGACACTTAGGTTGTTTCCAAATCTTAGCTATTGTAAATTATGCTGCTATGAGTATAGAGATAAAGATATTTTCTCAAATTACTCTCTTTTGGATATATTCTTAGAGGGGGTAGTTCTATTACTAATTTTTTCAGTAGTACTGTTTTCTATAGTGGCTGTACAAATTTACAATATTGTGCATAGCACACAAAGGTAATGTACAATGTGACTATAGTTAATATTGCTATATGGTATATAGGAAAATTGTTGACAGTAAATCCTAAGAGTTTTTCTTGTAAGGAGATTTTTATTCTTTATTCTTTATTTTTTTAAAAAATTGTATTTGAGACAATTAATACTGGCTGAACCTGTTGTAATTGTATATCTAATTAATTATATACATAAATTATATATGTAATTACATGTATATGTAATTTTAAATAAATCTATATATACTTACACATATAAAACATATATCTGTAATTATATGTATAGAATTCATATATATATAAATCAAACAATCATGTGTATGCCTTAAATTTACACAGTGATGTGTGTCAATTATTTCTCAATAAAACTGGAGAAAAAGGACTGAGGTGAGAGATAAGACCATTCCCATTTGTGAAATTGTGAATAAAAAGGTATCAGAAGGAGGGCAAAGTTTAGGACTTTTTTTTAACTCAACTTATGATCTTCTCAGCATCCTTCTTCCTGAGTTGGCATCTAAATTCCATGATGTTCCTGAAATTCTTTAGCATTGGCCAAATGGGTTGATGCGTGGAGAGCAATTTAGGGGAGTGTTCTGGCTACTGACATTAATCTAGGGGCTACACTGTCATTTCCTCAAATGTAGGGCATCCAGTCTGGATTTTGGGTACAGTGAATCATTGTTGCTGCCAACTTCATTATGTTCACATCCCCAACTGCTCTCTAGTTGAATGACCACTGACACCTCCACTGACAACCTCAATTTTCTTATCAACAGGAAGCAAAACCCTTATGGTAGTTGGCTCTTTCTTTTTCCACTAACTCTTGAGAACTTCTTGGTAATACAGAAATAGAACATCTGCATCTCTATTGATGAAGGTCAGGGAGGGGATAAGTAAAATCTGGGAAAGAATAATATGAGCAATACTTCCCAATATCATTTCATTGCAACTTTTCTCATCTACCTTAAACAATTCATAGAGTTATTCTCAGGAATAAATATGAAGAGAAGATGATACATGTAATTCCGATGGCAAGGTGCTCCCTAATTGTTGAAAAAATTATCATGAGAGGCTGATAATTCAGAGTGTAGTAGAGAGAGACTGGAGTATACATTAGAAGGATGAATAAAGTATAAATTCTTATAGCAAACTAATTAATTTCACTTTGACAATTATTTTAAAATGATTACAATAATGCCATTCATGTGCTTTTCTTTTTTTTTTTATAAGAAAGTCATGTACTTAATGGCTGTCCCACAAAAATGTGTTCTCTGAATTGTACAACATGCTTGAAGTTTCACTTAGCCTATACTTTACCAAGTTTTTATTATATTCTGTTTGTTTCTTCATGGAGAAATTAAAGAATATTTTCCACATTAAACATACGCATTTACTTATTAACAGAAACATTCTATGTGTTTTGAAAATTTCTCCTAAATTTATGCTCTGCTAAATATTACAAACATTAAAGAAATCCATATGCTCTGTAAAGGAAGAATTTCTATGAAGTTAGGCTACAAAGCATAAAATAGGCTAATTTAGGAAAGTATAATTGGAATCTTCTAAATACATAACAATATTGTCACATTCTGAAAAAATGAGGGTAGACTCCAAGGACAGAGCTTACATTTTTAATATGGTATAAATAACTGTGCATTTGGTGGGGGGGGGGGATATCAAAAAAAGGAAAAGAAGACTATCTTGGACTTGAATGGTAAAGGTGAACTGGAAATGTTGAGCTTTGTGTATTGTGTGGGGAGAAACAAATAAAAATGAAAAAAATGGGGGTTTCCACTCTCTAATAGTATACATGGAAGTGTGGGTGGTGGGGAAGGGAGATAATGAGTTTCCTTTAGATCATGTTGGGTTTGCAATGCCTGGGGGTAGCCAGGGAAATGCCTACTGACCTGGGGTTCATGCAAGGAAGCTTAGCTAGAGAAAAAATTCAGGGATTATTGTTTTAGAGGTGACAGAAAAGCTACTGAATGTTATTAAAGTTATAAATTATAAGAATCTGAAAAACATAAATATTTGGAGATTCTAGGTCAAAATGAGGCATAAGATTAAAAAAGAACCTCTAAAATATGCACTGGCTTTCCAAACTAAGTTTAAGTTAGAGGAAAACAAAGAATCAAAATCTTAAAATATGTGTGAATAGTTTGAAACCAACTAAACATAATACGTTATCTCCACCAACATCATTACTCTGTGGACTGTGGTAGGCAAAGTTGTGAATCAGATCACACTCTCTGCAACTCGCCTGCCACTTTCTTCAGTATGAAAGGGCCCCCAGATGCCTTTTGTCTTCAACTGCGCTCAGCCTTTCCTCTGTCATGCTTCCTCCCTGAAACACCCCCTGCCCCCAGGATCTCGGAGTCTTCCTTGTTAGCCCCTCTACGCCCACTTTTTTTTCATGAAAACTTTGCAATCTTTTCTACTTCTCCTCTTTTTCTTTACTAAACATAAGCTAAACGATCCAATGCATGTTGTGCTCAATATTAATGAACACTACTGTGATTATTTCAGTACCTTCTCTTCTTCCCCAAGTAACACATAAACACTTTTATTCTAAAGGCACGGTTGTAATTTTTGTCACTGTAGAGGATGAGGAAATTGACTGTGCTCAAGCTGTACAAAAAGGCACTCTGATTATTTACTGTAAGGGCAATTAAAATATTAGGTTTGATTAATTATAAAAGTTACATCATTTTAGAAAATTTCATAAATAACAGAACAATAAGAAAGAAAACCAAGTTGTTTGGGATTAACAACTAATAGATTTCTATGTCTCTTTTTTCAAGCATATTTATTTTCAGTGTCACCATCACTATTCTCACCTTTTAGCCATTTTTCTCTCCATTTTTCTACTTAAAATTGATTGGGTACCCACTATGTGCCAGCATATGGGCTAAGTGCCTTACAGGGACTAACTCACTTAATTCTCAGTACAACTATGCTGTCAACATTATTTTCTGCATTTTGCAGAGGATGAATGGAGGCTTAGAGAAGCTAAGGAGCTTCCCCAAAGGCAAATAGCTGGTAACGGAAGAAGCAGGATATAGATCTGGACCACCCGGATCTGGAGTTATACTCTTGTGATTATGCTATGTAAAATGGTATGTTGTTTAAAATCTTGAAAGGGCTCTCATAATAAATAGATTATCTCTTACTAACATTTGTGTAATTTTTCTTCTAGTCAGATATTTTAACCTGTATAATTTGAATGCTAGATGTGGTGAATTTGCTTTACGACAATATTTAGGACCAGAATTACTTCATCATTAGAGTAACCCTTCTAGCCACCCTTCACTTGGAAAAGGTTTATTTTTGTTATTCATACTTTTGTCCTTTGCTTGACACTAGGCAACAGTGTAAATACTAAGCTCAGATAATTGCACACGACTTTTAGAATGACTGTGTGCCCTGAACTGAGATATACTGTCTTGGACTGAGTAGTAAAGCCCACAATATTTTCTAGACACAAAATATACCAAGAGGAAATTTGAAACTTTTAGGCAGTGCTATATAAGTAAGACATACTGTGGGAACCACACTAATGTTCTTTCATGATTAAATCAACAGCATAATAATGCTTCTTGTACATTTTTCAAATCCAGATACCCTCTTTCATGTTCTCTGGGGTTAAAATCACCACATTTAGCAAATAAAAATATAAGGTGCCAAGTTAAATTTGAATTTCAGATAAACAACAAATTTGTTAGTATAAATATGTCCCAAATAGTGCCTGCAATACAGTTGTGCTTTAAAAAAGAATCATCATTTATCAAGATTCTAACTGGGCATTCAGTATTTTACCTGTCAGATGTCCCTGGTGAATCTCCTTGGTCTCAAACACTTAAGTTATTTGAGTGATTTCAGAGCCTTCCTTTTGAGAAAAAAATAATGTCCTTCCCACAGTGCACCCTGTACCTTCCCATAGGTAGTGCTGGGCACTCCTCCATCTCTCCTGAACAATGACGTGGTTTGTTCACGACTCACAGTAAGTGGCCATCTGATAGGTGACATACGCAATTCTCTCTTCCAACAACACAGACGTCCTTATTAAAGAGCTCAGTCATGTGAATAAGACACTGTTTAAAGAGACACTTTAAAGGTCATGCTCTGTTCTCCTTGGAGATTCTGATGTGTCCTCCTGTAGCAGAGCATGGAAGCTGTGGGAGGTGGGATTGGAGACTCTTTAACGTGCAAATATTTTTACGCTTGTATTTTATTTTATTCTTTTATTTATTTAATCTTTACTGTATTTTTTTCAATTATCATTTAGTCCTCTTATACCTCCTCCCCCCAGCAATCACCACACTGTTGCCCGTGTCCATGAATCTTTTTTCATGTTTGCTCAATCTTTCCACCCCCTTACCTCTGTCACCACTCCCTCACCACTGTCATCCTGAAGTTTAATAATATCTTCTATATTTGCCCTTATTTATCTTTAATATTTTACTCATTATTTTACTTTATACTATGTTGGTTTTCATATAAATTTATAAGATGCCTTTAATCATATCTGGCACTACGTGCGTTTTGATGTTGCATAATATGAAGTATATAGTACCACTAGGACATATTATGGTCCCAAACAGTTGAGTGTAAGTAAGCCTTTAGTATTAACTTTTACCTACTGGCTATATTGCTACTAACAGAGCAAATTAAAACACACAATGGCGTAGCTGAAGTCTCAAGGTTGCTCTCCAATGCACAGATCTTATATTTACTCCCTTGCATACTTCTCTCTGCTTGATTCTAGGATGATTTTAAGACTTTTTTTGACCAATGGAATGCTGTGGAGGTGACACTGTGTGTGACATCCAAGCCTAGATGATAAGAAGACTTGCAGTTTCTGCTCTCAGAACACTTATTTTAGGAAGTTCCCTCTTGGAGTCCAACCTCCATGCTGTAAGAAGCCAAGCAACATTGCAATGCCATGGAGAAGCATTTCTACGGAGAGCCCCACCGCATTCTCCGCGGAGAGTCAGCACCGGCTTCCAAGCCTGTGGATGATTCTTCAAAGTAGACATTTACTCTAGTCAAGACTTCTCATTCTTGATGTCTGGCCATCATCTAACTGAAACTACACGAGAGACATCAAGTAGGGACCTCACGATTGTCCAGTCAATCCATAGCACTGAGAAAATAGATAAAATGTTTTAAAATTGGGATTGTCAGTTATTCAACAATAGTTTAAGTGGAATATACCACAGGAGAGTTGACAAATAAACCTGGAATGTAGAACATTCTGCAGGACAACTGACTGTTTCTTTAACAGACCAATAGCAGAAATTTTTTTTAAAAATTGAAGAAACATGCTCTATTTTAGACTGAAATTCACTTCAGAGACATAACATCCAAATATGTGCAGAAACTTCTTAGATCCTAATTTAAACTGAGCAACTGTAAAAAGATATTTTTAAAGCAATTTGGAAAATTAGAATACATTCATAGGTTATTTATAATTCTGTTAGCAGTTAGATGATATAATGTAAAGGCCCATTTTTTAAATAGCTGCATATGAAACTATGTGAGAATAAAATATTGTATCTGCCATTTACTTTAAAATAATTCAGCAAAGAGGATGATTAAAAACAGAGAAAGGTACGTAAGGCAAGAAGCAAAATCTTAATAATTTTTCACTTTGGTGAAGGGTATGTTGAAGTCCATTGTGGAAGTTTCCTTTCTTCACATATTTGAAAATTTTCATAAGTAAAAATACTCTCTAGAGAAGTTCAAAATATAACCCACACACGTTAATCACTTATGATGTAAACAGGAAAATTATACACATTCCATATAAACACATGAACGAATAGAAAAAGTATTCAGAAAATACAAATTATATATCTTTATTTTTTAATATTTTGTTTATTTATTTTTAGAGAGCAAGGTAAGGAGAGAGAAAGAGAGGGAGAGAAACATCAATGTGTGGTTGCCTCTCACGTGACCACCACTGGGGACCTGGCCCGCAACCCAGGCATGTGCCCTGACTGGGAATTGAACCGGTGACCCTTTGGTTCACAGCTCATGCTCAATCCACTGAGCTACGTCAGCCAGGGCAATTATGTATCTTTTTAGTGACATTATAGGTGACTTACTATAGGAGAGCATTCTACGTGGCATGGGCCCAGCTCCCACTCTGAAAGGCCCGTGGAAAGCGACACAGGACCCACGCCCACGGATAGGTTCTCCAGTAGGGAATCAGGCCTGCTTTGTACCTAGGCCACTTTGAGACTTGCTTTTTGCTAAAACTCCCTCACCCTGAATTGAGGCAGCAAATGTTTACTGCATATTTTTAAAGTAACTTCCTAAAATCTATGCTAAACCTTCCAAGGACCAAAGCAACCAGTTGTTTCCCTTTACATTTGCAAATGTCCTTCTTTTCTGATGTAATTAGCAATATCCTCTCCTTTGTTTTCTGTAAAATGTAACCACTTAAAGCGACCCTGTGCATAGTAAATGAGGACCATCCTCAATGTAATGTGCCCAGAAAAGCAATAAAAGTTTGTCAAGGCAAGGGTCGGGGAGCTCTTCTCTTGAGAGAGTGGCTGAGGTGCTCGGAGGCACCCTCTCTCACTCAGAGAGTGACCATGCCTTCCCTTTTCCTCCACAGGACTTGGTAGTCCATGTGAATTTGTCTCATGTCTCAGCCATAATGCCCTGTGTCCACATCAACTTATATGTCAAATAATATTTATTTTAATATAAATATATAGTATTATAAAAAAAGGGATACAAAATACTTTATAACCAATCTTTTTTGCTTTTTTATGTTCACAATGAAATTTAAGATTTAACAAAATTTTCCTTTCTTCTTTAATGGTATTTCCTACCCACTCCACCCTTTTTCTCTATACTATCGTGTGAATTAGCATATTTTATTAAATGAATGGCTTTTTGGAAGACCTCAGGGACTAGAGGACATACCTAGAGTATGTAATGTCCCATATTAAATTTCAAAATTAACCTGTCTTCAACCATAATTTTGCAGAGCAAGACAATTGTTGATTTTGTCTATGTATACAAATTCTAGACTGTTAATTACTTACTAGTTAATAAAAAGTAACTCCTTAAGTTTTAGTGGCTCTGGTTCTTAAATAAATTTAGATGAATACTTTACGTATAAAAATCTTGTTAACAATTCTTCTTTCAAAGATTTATTATAAAGAAAGGATCACTGCATTAAAATGTCAAATGTGGTCCCAAAGTACAAATTTTCAAGTGACCTTTAAATCATTTGGGAGCTTTTCATTTCTAATTAATATTATAGCAAATTGATAAATAATAGCACATATTATTTCTCATGAAATGTCCTTTTATAAACCTGAAGGAAACCTGAGAACCCCAAATTAAATTTATGTTAAATCACAAAATTAAGAGTTAAAGCTAAACTCAAAATAGTCAAGGATAAATGGCCTCAGCTTGATGTAGACAGCTTTGTAAGAGCCCTTAAATTCTTACAGTGTTCCTGCTGTGAGCTAAAAGCAGAGCTGAAAACTCATTCTTTTCATATAGGCCTTGAAGAAATGACTCCTGTGAATATGTTAAATTAGTTATTAAGTTGTATTTTTAAAGTTGCACAGACCTTACTATTATCTCTGATTATTTGACAGAAGCCTTGATTCCTGAGTCTTTTTCAGTAGGATGGCAGTTTAGTCGAGCAAGAGAAAGCCTGTCCTGGTGTGATGGCAAAAGAATAAAGGGAACTCATTTACCTATGGCAGATTAATTTTTAAATGTTACATTGACATTGACAAAATGATTGGAGAAGTTTTTTTTTTTTTTTAAGATTTTATTTATTTATTTTTAGAGAGAGGAGAAGGGAGGGAGAAAGAGAGGGAGAAACAGCAATGTATGGTTGCCTCTCACATGGTCCTCACTGGGCACCTGGCCATGTCCCAACCCTGAATCAAACTGGGACCCTTTGTTTCCCAGCCTGTGCGCAATCCACTGAGCTACACCAGCTGGGGCTGGAGAAGTTTTTTTTCTTGCTATTCTCTGGTAAAAAAATGAAAATTCCAAAAATAAAAAAAGTGCTATTTATGTCCCCACACCTCCATTGATTAGCTAACTAAAATGATTGGGACAGAAAGTCAAAGGACTGAACCACAATTTGTCAAACAAATTATGAACACTACATGAAATAAGAGTTTCTTTGTAGATGTTAATAGAACAAAACTTTGTATTTTGCGGGTCCACTTTGATTTGTTAAAGGAGGTGATTACAGGAGGGTCTGTAATTTAGAGTTGATCACATATGTACTGTGCAAAGATGTACAAGTAACAGCAATAGGAAATTAGTTTCCTGACAAGTACAGTGTGTTCTAGTATAGAAAATCTCTCACAGAAAATAATCAATTAATAATAGAGCTGAAGATCTTTCTGTGTTATTTGAACATTCACAGTCAGGATCTTTTATATCTTGGGGTTGCACTTGTTCCAGGCTTTTATCTTTGCTTAAAGTTCGACTGGCACCAAAGGTGTGCAGGCCCAGGGCTCTGGCTGTGGGGCTGCCCACTCTGCTTCTGGTTCCCATGTGGCAAGCCTGGGGTAGGTGTGTCAGGAGGGCACCTTTGCCCGCTGGAAACTCTGTTCCCTTCTCTGGGTGTTTCCCACCCAAAAGGAGTGGCGGCCATTTTTGTGTGTAAGAAACTCATTCTCTGTAGATTAAAACTAAACTTGGCCATTGATTCTGAGGGTGGAATGAGGGCTTCTAGCAAGAATAGTCATTCTGTACGGCTGTTTCCATTTTAGTTACCTCTAAAGTCTAAAGTAGCGTTCTCTGATTTCTGGGCACCTAAAACTACTTGATGAAATTGTGAAAAACGTTGCAGACACTTGGACAACTTTCTCAGAAATTCTATTTCAGCTGTGTGGAGTGGGGTCAAGTTTAAGACCTATGTTTTCAACAATTTCTCAGTTACTTTCTTTTTTTCTTTTCATGATATGACATGTAAGTAAATAGCTTCACTGAGATGTAATGCGTATACTATACAATTTAGCCATGTAAAATGTATAATCAATTACTTTTAGTATTTTCAGCCACCACCAAATTTTAGAACATTTTCATCAACCCTCAAAATTCCCATACCCACTATCAATGACTCGCATTCTTCAGTAACCCCAGCACTTGACAACCACAGATCTACTTTCTCTCTCCATACATGCGTCTAATCTAGATACTTCACATATATAAAACCATACAATATGTGGTCTCTTGTGTCTGGGTGCTTTCATTTAGCATAATGTTTTCAAGTTTCATTCAAGTTGTAGCACATATCAGTATTTTTTTTTTGTCAAAAATATTTCATTATATTAACATACCTCATTTAATTTATCCATTCATTGGTTGACGGCAATTTAAATTGTTTCTACTTTTTGGCTAATAATTCTGCTATGAACATATATAAACAAGTTTTTGTTTGGATATATGTTTTTATTTCTCTTATATGTAAAACTATAAGTAGTCTTACTGGGTCATATGGTAACTTGATGTTTAACTTTTTGAAGAGCAGATGAACAGTTTTTTCAAAGGAGCTGTACCGTTTACATTCTCATTAGCATGAATGAAGGTTTACATCTTCATAAATTCTTGTATTTAGCCTTTTAAGAAATTTAGCTATTGTAATATGTAAAGTGGTATAACATTGTAGGTTCACTTTAAATTTTCCTAATGACTAAAGTTGTTGAGAATCTTATGTTGACTTGGCCATTTTTGTATATTGTCTTTGAAAAAAAATTTTTTTTCAAATCCTTTGACCAGGTTTTAAGTTACTTGTCCTTTTATTATTGATATTTAATAGTTCTTTACTGATGCTGAATGCAAGTTTCTTATCGAATATGTGATTTGAAAATATTTTTCCCATCATTTTGTGGGTTGTCTTTTCACTTCATTGATGTTGATTATGGAAGCATCAACATTTTACATTTTGACGTAGTCCAATTTTCCATTTTTTTCCTTTGGCGTGACCTCTAAGAAACTGGTGTTACAAGGAACCACTCCCTAACCCAAGATCACGAAGATTTACTTCTGTATCTCCTATATTTTAGTTTTTACATTTATTTCTATGATCCATCTTGAGTAATTTCTGTCTATGGTGTATAGTACAGGTTGAATTTTATCCCTTTGCATGTGGATATCCAGTCGTCCCAGCAATATTTGTTGAAAACATTTTTTTCCCTATTGAAATATCTTGACACCTTTGTTGAAAGTCAATTGCCCATAAATGTAAGGATTGTTTTTTGTGACACTCATTCCATTCCATTAATTTATGTCTGTTCTTGTGCCAACATCACACTTTTGATTACTATAGGTTAATGTTAAGTTTGGAAATTGGGACATGTGTCCTCCAACTGTATTATTTTCAAGATTGTTTTGGTTATTCTGTGTTCTTTGCAATTCCATATGATTTTAAGGATCAACTTGTTAATTTTTGCTAAGAAGCTATCTGGGATTTTGATGGAAATTTCTTTGAATCTCTACATCAAAATGGGAAATATCACCATCTTAACAATATCGAGTCTTATAATTAGTGCACATAAATGTCTTTCCATTTATTTAAATTTTTAATTCTATCAATAGTATTTTGTAGTTTTCAGTATCCAATTCCTGTACTTTTATTGTTAAATGTATAATAAATATAGATATTATTTTTTGATGCTTTTTAAGTAGACAGATGAGCTTTTTTAATGCTCATCTGAGGATATGTTTCCTTTGATTTCAGAAAGAGAGGAAGGAAGACGAGAGAGAGAGAGAAAGAGAGATGTGAGAGAGAAACATTGAATTATTGCTTCAGTAGTGCCCCGACCAGGGATTAAACCCACAACGTTGGTACGTGACCTGACTGAGAATCGAACCTGCAAACTTCTGGTGCACGGGACAATGCTCCACCCAGCTGGGGCCTGATGACATCTTTTAAACCTCAACTTTCCTTCTTCCTCTTCTGCCCATGCTTTCTCCTTTCATCTGGAAAGAAGTGCTAACCATGTATGGGAACTCTCAGGTCAGCTCCACACTCAGTCTTTATTGAAAACCCCAAGCCAGTCTCCTTTCTTGTCAGCCAGTGTCAGACCTGCTTGAGGCCACATTAATGCTTTTTATAGAAATGGCTTTTTATACCCTTTGTCACAAGCATATGTTCATGCTATAGTCTTTCCTATAAGTCAGCCAGGCAACTGCTCGGCTAGCTGTCTGCTGAGCCATCCAACATCAAGGAATAGACAAGAGTCACATACAGTAACTATGCTATTCACTCAGCTGTTATTGAATGAAGGTTCACTTAAACTAGATCAACAAAACATTAATATCCTACTCACATTCTAACAATCTAAGAGACCTATAAAATACACACAAAGCAATCGATGTAGGATAATGAACCAGGTCCCCGAGCCTCAGTCTGAAGATCCAGGAGACAGCATGGTAAGCAAGGGAGCCATCAGCATCTTGCAAGGAAGGATATCCAGAGCCAGGTGGGCAGCAGAGCTGACGAAGTCCTCAGTCCAACAGGGCAGAGCCTCCAGTGGCTGTTGCCAAGGGAGATCAGTGTGGCATGGAGCAGGATTCTGGTGTGTGGAGCTTGGCTGTCTCAGCAGTGGTCTGGAAATTGCCTCAGTTTTACCTTGAAAGTAGTGTAGTCCACCCTTCTGGGTCTTTTCAATAAATGTCTTGGCACCTCTGATGGCAAGTGTGGAATTTGCCCAGGGGCCTATGGGTGGTAGATACATAGCTCTTTTGCTTAACACACATGCTGGTAAGTGTGGAATTTCCCCAGGGAGCCTATCTATGAGCAGTCCTGCTTTGCAGATAAGGCTGCTCTGACCACATGTATATGTATATTATGTATATCAGGACATGTCTGTTCTGACCATGTGGGCAGATATCTTAAGTGTGTCTCCTTGCCAGACGTGTCTGCTCTGACTAGGTAATTTCCTTCTTGGACCAAAGTGTCATGGATGACTGACAGCCATTTTAGTTTACATGAGTGATTCCACTTTGTTTTATGTACTTGTTGCTGTCTTGATCAGACCAATGCTATTTCATTGGTCCTGCTCACCACACCTCCAGGGGAGTGTGAGTACATGGTATCGGTCTCCATATCTGAACCAAATTATGAGTGGGGCATCCTCTGTCTAAGGGGTAGTCACATCAGGGAGAAAGATATTTCAGCATCTAAATCCCAAAATTCCTTTTTACATTTAAAATTGACATGTACTATTATGCTACTTTCAAGTGTAGAGTATAATCTGATATTTGTAAATTTCAGAATCCTTGATGTCTATAGAAACACTTGTTTAGATTTTGATTCTGTGCAGAACCAGTTACATTCTCACTGAATCTTGTTTCCATTATGTGATGTTACCCGGTGCTGCTTTCTTAGTTCAACTTAAGAAATCATAAATAAATCCATTGTTGAGTTGCTTCTCAGAAAGTTCAAAAGAGGTCTATTTGTAAGTAGCTGGCTAGAGATGATTTTTATATTTAACACTAAAACATTTTCTCAGTAAGAAATTTGAAAATAATATGATGCCAGAAGATTCTTCTCATTCTTGTTATTTGCAGAAAATTCTTGGGAAAAGCCATAGATTACCACTGTTTTCATGAGAGCTGCAAGGGCCCTGATGATCAGAATTCTCAGTGTCTTATTACATTTTAGGAAAGCACTTTGGGCATTTCAAAAAGAGTATGAAGATATTGGCACTTTATTTTTGCTATCCCTTCATTGTATCAGGAGAACATATATTTTCTTCCTCTTCTTGATGGAGAAACTTGATTGCTATAGATAGGGGATGGATATGTATATATAATGTATATAATATATACCTTGTAAAATATATACCGTGTATTTGTAGGAGTAATGCTATATTAGTACTCTGTCTGGCATGTAGATGATACGTATATCATTGTGGAATGAATGTAGAAGGTAATAAAAGGTGTGCTTCTCTGTCTGAAAATGTTCTCTGTCTTAGAGATATGTTATTCCTTTTCAGATCTGTCATTTCTTCATTGGTATTAAGTAGACCATATGACACCCACTTTATTTTGTAAGTCATCTATTAAAGTACAGAGGAATATTTATTTACTCCTGAAGATCTAGAAATTAACCAAAGCTTGTCCTGTCCTCATCCTGTACACCTTGTTGATTAATTGAAATACTCAATTAATGCAAAAATACTTTGTTTAGGAACCAAGAACCAAGAAGGGAAATGTTTTCATTGTTAAGGTGATGGCTGTGATAAAAATAGAAATCATCTTCTTAAAATCGTTTTTAATTACTGTTGACATTCAATGCTGTTTTACATTGCTGTTTTACATTGGTTTCAGGTATACAGCATAGTGGTTAGGCATTTACATACTTTACAAAGTTATCCCACCAATAAGTCTAATACCTACCTGGCACCATACATAGTTATTACAACATTATTGACTAAATTCCCCATGCTGTACTTTACATTTCTGTTACTATTTTGTAACTACAAATTTGGACTTTTAATCCTTTCCCTTTTTTCACCCAGCCTTCCTCAAGCCCCTCCTATATGCTGACTATGTGTTTGTTCTCAGTATCTATGAATCTATTTCTGTTGTGTTTGTTCTTTAAATTCCACCTAAAAGTGAAATAACATGGTGTTTGTCTTTCTCTGTCTGACTTAGTTCACTTAGCACAATATCCTCTAGGTCCATCCGTGTTGTCATAAATGGTAAGATTCCATTCTTTTTTATGGCCAAGTAATATTCTGTTGCAGATATGTACTTCTACTTTCTCATGAAATTGTCTATTGATGAGTACTTAGGTTGTGTCCATATCTCAGACGTTTTAAATAATGCTGCAGTGAAAGAGGGGTGCATACATTTTTTTCAAATTAGTTTTTTGGATAAATTCCCAGAGGTGGAATTGCTGAGTCAAAAAGTAGGTCTATTTTAAATTTTTTGAGGAAACAACTTGCTGTTTTCTATAGTGACTGCATCAATTTGCATTCCCACCAACAGTACATGAGGGTTGCTTTTTCTCCTTATCCTCACCAGCGCTTGTGTTTTGTTGACTTATTGATAAGAACCATTCTGAAAGTGTAAGGTGATATCTCATTGTGGTTTTATTTTACATTTTTAAAAAAATTTAATCTTTATTGCATTTTTTCCATTACTATTTAGCCCCCTTACATCCCCTCCCCCTAGCAATCACCGCAATGTTGTCCATATGTCCATGAGTCCTTTTTCCTTTTTCCTCAATCCCTCCGTGCCCTAACCCCCCTCCCCGACTAGATGTCATCCGCTCTCCATCTATGAGTCTATTTTTTTTGTTGAGTTTGTTCATTAGATTTCACATATGAATGAAATCATATGGTATTTCTCTTTCCCTCACTGGCTTATTTCACTTGCAAAATTTTCTCCAGGTCCATCCATACTGTCAAAAAGGGTAAAATTTTCTTCTTTTTTAAAGCCAAGTAGAATTCCATTGTGTAAATGTCCCATAGTTGTTTTATCCACTCATCTAATGATGGACACTTGGGTTGCTTCCATATCTTGGTGATTGTAAGTAATGCTGCAATGAACATAGGGTGCTTATGTTCTTTTGAATTAGTGTTTTGGGTTCCTTTGGATATATTCCTAGAAGTGGGATCACTGTATCAAAAGGCAGATCCATTTAAAAATTTTTGAAGTATCTCAACACTGCTTTCCATGTGGCTGTCCCAGTCTGCATTCCCACCAACAGTGCAAAAGAGTTCCCCTTTCTCCACATCCTCAGCAGCACTTGTTTGTTGATTTACTGATGAGTGGGAGATAGTATCTCATTGTGGTTTTAATTTGCATTTATCTGATGATTAGTGATGTTGAACATCTTTTCATATGTCTATTGGTCAACTGTGTGTCCCCTTTGGAGAAGTGACTTTTTCCATTTTTTAATTGGTTATTCATTTTTGTGGTGTTTAGTTTTGTAAGTTCTTTATAAATTTTGGATACTAACCTCTTATCAGATGTATCAGCGGATATGTTCTCCTATTCTGTGGGTTTTTTATTTTGTTGATCTCCTTTTTTTTTTGTGCAAAACCTTTTTAGTTTGATGTAGTCCCAGTTGTTTATTTTTCTTTTGTTTCCTTTGTCTGTGGAGATATATCCAATAAAATATTGCTATGAGCAATGTCTGAAATTTTGCTGCCTATGTTCTCTTCTCAGATTTTTATGGTTTTGGGTCTAACATTTAAGTATTTGATCCATTTTGAATTTATTCTTGTGTGTGGTGTAAGAGATGGTCTAGTTTCATTTTCATTCTGCATCACCAATTTTTCCAACACCATTTATTCAATAAACTATCTGTAGTCCATTGTCTGTGCTTGTTTCCTCTGCCAAATATTAATAGAATGTACAGGTGTGGGTTTATTTCTGGGCTCTCTGTTCTGTTCCATTGATCTATGTGTCTGTTTTTATGCAATTACCAGGCTGTTTTGATTACTATGGCCTTGTAGTATAGTTTGATATTAGGTAGCATGATTCCTCCAACTTTCTTCTTTTTCAGGATTGCTGTTGCTATTCAGGGCCTCTTGTGATTTCATATAAATTTTTGAAATATTTGTTCTAGTTCTGTGAAATATGCCATTGGAGTCTTGGTAAGAATTGCATTGAATCTATAGATTGCTTTGGGTAGCATGGACATTTTAATAATGTTAATTCTTCCTATCCATGAACACAGTATGTGCTTCCACTTATTTGTATCTTCTTCCATTTTTTTCTTTGATGTCTTATAATTTTCCATGTACAGGTTTTTTACATCCTTGATTATTTTTATTTCTAGGTATTTTATTCTTTTGAAGCAATTGTGAATGAGATAGTTTTCTTAATTTCCCTCTTGTTGGTTAATTATTGGCATATAAAATTGCAACTGATTTCTGGATATTAATTTTGTATCCTGATAAATGTATTGAATTCATTTATCAGTTCTAGTAATTTCTTGGTGGAATCTTTGGGGTTCTCTATGTATAGTATCATGTCACCTGCAAATAAAGACAGCTTTATTTCTTCCTTTCCAATTTGGATGCTTTTTAGTTCTTCTAATCTGACTGCTGCGGCTAGGACTTCCATTAGTACTGAATAAGAGAGGTGAAAGTGGACATCTCTATCTTGTTCCTGGGAATGCTTGTAGTTTTTGCCCATTGAGTATGATGTTGGCAGTGGGTTTGTCATATATGGCTTTCATTATGTTTAAGTATTTTCCCTCAGTCGCTACTTTGCTGAGGGTTTTATCATAAATGGGTGCTGGATTTTATCAAAAGTTTTTCCTACCTCTATTGATATGGTCATGTAGTTATTATCTTCCATTTTATTTATGTGGTGAATCACACTTATTGATTTGCTAATGTTGTACCAACCTTGCCCCGGCCAGCAG